>VYZR01029964.1:22642-45513 GCA_013400675.1 Oxylabes madagascariensis
AAAATGCAAAGAAACCTATTTATGTTTATACATATGTAAAGATGTAGGTAAGGCGCGTACAAGTGTAGAGACTTGTTCACTGCTACATTGCCCTGATTTTGCTCTGGGACAATTACAGGTTGAAATAACATCAGAGTGTCAGTAGCTTGTTCAGTCCACAATTCCCCATGGACAAGAAATGCAACTGGATAATTCCTTTAGAAGAGCTTTTAGAATGAGCTATGCTAAAATGAACATCAGTGTCAAAAAACATAGTTTGTTAGGATGTAAAGTGAGTCATCATAATAGAAGTAGGTGGATTATAGTACTGTTTTGGTAGTCCTCAATATATACATGTATATTAATTTATTTGCATGCAGGGAAAATCTATTTGTCCTGACTTTCATTTGTATTTTTACACATAACTACCCTTGTAGCCACATTGAGAGTGTGAAATGTGCATGCTTATTCTGATGCAGGGATCAGGCCATTGGTGATTTTTGAGGAGTATTTGTATTGTCTGACTTTAAGCACCCCACTGAGATGCCAGAGTTGATTGCCTCTTTTCTTAAACAGCAGTGGAGAACATTTGGCTCCTCCAGGGGTGATTTAGCACGGGAATCACTCTCTTTGGGTGCCTGTGCACTACAAAGGAAGACAGAGCAGGTAGATCACCAAACTGTGCGTTTGAGGTCTGGATTTAGATCAAGTGAATCCACCCTTCAGGCTAGAGACAATTGAGCAAATTACAAGCTGAGCAAATAGTGTTCAGAAAACGGAGCACCGGGGGAAATGAAGCACCTTCCATTCCTGTGACATTAAAGTTGCCAGCAAAACTGAAGTAAACATGTATTAGCACAGAAACTGCTATTACAAGAATAAATGGTTGAGTATTAGGTTGGTAAATGAATAGTTGAGTATTAGGTTGGTGAAGGCTGTGTAGTTATCTAGACAGACTTTTACTGCCTGTCAAGTCTGTGTAAAACCACAAGGTCGAAGTCTGTGCTACTGGTAGGTGCTTTTTACAGACGTGGAGGAGGACATCTTCCCACCCTGAAGAGCATATGATCAAAGAAGTGGTAAGGGATGCAACATAGTGTTTCTCAATATTTTTTTCCTGTTCTTTCTTTCCCCTTCCTCTCTCTCAAAAGGTTTTGGTGCCTTGCTGGTTTGTTGCTCGCTAATTCTGTAGTAGCAAATATTTATTCTATCTCAGATTCTGGTCTATTAAGTTTCATTTTACACTTAACCACTATGCATTAACACCCACTGTACTTTCATTTCTAAAATAGGTTATTGAAAAAATATTAGCAGTTAATTTTTTGACTTACAGGTTTGTCATATAACCACTGGATTGTACTCACATGCAAAAAGTTTAAATGCTTTCTCTCAGCTTTGGGGGATTTAAAAAAATTGAAGGCTGCTATGCCTGTGCTGGAAAATTCACTGCTGCTTTTACTTCAGCTTTACTCACTGCTGAATATGGATTAAAATTTTGAATTGACCTAGAAAGAAAGAAAGTATTAGTGACATGCTGTGAAATCAGATATGCCAGTTGAAAAGTAGGGTTTGGATGATGAAACTCTTATCCAATGCATTATAAACACAAAAAGGACCCCTGACCACCATTAGTCCTTCCTCCCCACAGCCAGATTTCCAGGGTCAGCAGAGATCTTTCCCTTCAGGTATTTTGAGCATACTGTGGTTTTAATAGACACATCACAGTAAGAGCTACTCATTCTTACTTCCTAGAGTTCAAGCAGTGATAAAAGGAGAGGGATCTGGTAGCGAAACTACTGTGTTCTTCAGTTTGTCCAAAAAATGTTGTCTTTCTGATAGCTAAAGATAAATAAAAAGCTTCCTTGGATGTCACTAGACAAGAGCCCAGTCCTCCACTGTGACACCAAAAATGGAGAAAACAGGGCAGCCCGAGATGCTACCAGTGAGATAGGGTTTACAACCCAGCACAGGAGGGATGGATGTTTGTTGAGGTGCCCATGTCCACCTGTTCTAGGGCCAGCAAGAAACTGTGGCCTGTTTCTGAGGTGTCTCTGGTGACCAAAAATATATTTTATTCCCTTAAAATATTGACGTGTACAACTGTAAGTACATTTCATCTGTCTGGATTACATCAAAGATTTAAGGCTGTATTTTGGGGGAGGGAAGGGAAGTTTGAATATATTAATTGTAAAAAGATCCCTTCATGACCATTCAGCAAGCTTACCTATCCTTTCCTTCCCACTTGGTATAAATTACGTCCATGCATACAACCAAGCTTGACTAACTCGCAGGTACTTGAGGTTGTGCGGTGCATGTTTCAACAAAGCAAAGCTGTGTTGACATATAAATACCTTACAATATGCATTTCCAGGTTTTCCCAGGTTGTATCACCTGATTCCAGATGGGGAAATTACCTGCATTAAGATCAGCCGTACTGATCCCCATGAAAACCTGGCCATTAGGATTGTGGGAGGCAGTGAGACCCCTTTGGTTCACATTATTATACAACATATATATCGAGATGGGGTAATTGCCAGAGATGGAAGATTGCTGCCTGGAGACATGATACTAAAGGTACAGTACTGTGGAGGTACGAGATAAAAATATCCTGATGGAGAATAAGATGGTTTAATTTGATCATGATGAGATTTGCAATGTTACACGCAGAAAGACGTTCTACAGTTCAGAGCACCAGCTGTAAGGACCTATCATTTCCTAGCTGTTGCTGACCCCAGTGGTAGCTGAGGACACTTGAGGCATGCCAAGGTTGTACCATGCCTTCTGCTTTATGTCAGACAGACTTGGCCAAAGGGATTTCCCCGGATCACGATGTGGGCATGCTTCATTCTACCAGTGATAAAAGTGCTTCTGGATGGTGGTTCCTGGCAGAAGCTGGATAAGCATCCACCACCCAGCTATGTGTTTCAGGGAGCCTTTTTGTCCTGGTGCCAGCACAGAGCAGCAGAGTTAATGGCACCACTAAGACAAAGCTGTTCCTGCAGGGCACATCCAAACTGCGCAGTGAGACTGTGACTGTTGCATGGATGGGCCCAGCGTAGATCTTTCCAGCTGTGGCTGCCCAGAATATACCAAGGATTCCTGTGAATTTCAGCCCCATCCTGGTGCAGTTCATGCTGTTTGTGGTACCCAAGGTAGCAACTTAAAGCTAGTTGAGCTGTGTCTCTCTGAGTGCAGTCCTCCCCACCAGACTGCAGCAAAACAGCCTGCAAAAGGAAACACCATCCCAATGCTTTAGTCCGTGCTGGGGAGTATTCCTCTTACATTTTGGAGATGTTTCTTAATACTTAAATGTTTCAACCTGTGCAGTGTAAAGCTACATGGAAATAACTTGTCTGATTCAGGTTTTCTAGCCAGTAATGAAATGCAATCTTGCAACAGGTTTTCATTTAGCAATATAAAGTGCAATGCCTAGTCACTCTTACACATATGAACATGATGGGATTGACTGGAAACTCTTTTTTTCCTCTTTCTTTTCCTCAGCCAAATTTTAAAAATGGTAGTTTTACAGTTTTACTGTCATCCAAATTAAATCTTACCTGTAAAACACTGGGGAAAAAAAGGAAAGTCTGATTCTCTGGTGTGGTAAATCTGCATAACTGTTAGTAAATATCCAGGGCATTCAAACTTCTACTTCAGGCTCTTTCCTTCTTTGTAATTGGAGATTAATTAGTGAAGATTTTTTTTTTACTGTGTCTAGAACAGCTGGGTGATAAAGAAGAAAAGAAACAGCAGGAAAACAGTGGAAGTGAAAGGAAAGGCTGGCAAGGCAATATGAAATCAGAAGCCTGTGGAATAAAACTAAGATATATGAAAGGATATTGAAGCTTGGGAAAGAGCAATAAGAAAGATGAAAACTAACATGTATGTCTGGAGACTATCAGGGAAATAGGGGAAGAAAAAGGACAGAGACTGTCTGTGCAGCGCATCCTTTCCTTGGGGGGAAGATTGTTCTGCGCCGCAAACTTGGCCTCTTGTGTGACACAGTTTGAAATAGCAGATGTCACTTCATATGAAGACGTCTGTGTATATAGATCTGCCCTCCTCAGTGCCAAGTCAGAACAGACCATCTTTCTGCTGCTGATTTACACTTCTCTCTTCCAGGTAAATGGCATGGACATCAAAAATGTGCCTCACAACTATGCCCTGTCAATCCTGAAGCAACCCTGCCACGTGCTCCGACTGACGGTGCTCCGAGAGCAGAGGTACCGATGCCGAAACAGCGGACTTTCCCTTGATGCTCACTGCAATAGGGATGACAGCTTCCATGTTGTGCTAAACAAGAGCAGTCCAGATGAGCAGCTGGGAATAAAGCTGGTCCGCAAGGCCGACGAGCCAGGAGTATTTATTTTCAACTTGCTGGAAGGTGGCATGGCTGCCCGTGATGGACAGCTGCAGGAGAATGACCGGGTGCTGGCCATCAATGGGCACGACCATCGCTATGGCAGTCCAGAGAGCGCAGCCCAGCTGATACAGGTTTGTCATCCCCGCTTTAACCATGGGGTTAGAACTGTGCAAAAACCAAGCAGTGTGTTTTCACCACCCATTGCAAAGCAGGGGCGAAACACTGAGTCTGTGTATTTGGAAGAGGGAAGGAGTCAGGGTTGGATGGGAATTTACTCCTCTTCTTGGTTTTACTGTGGCAACAGTGTGAACATGGGCATGGACTCTCAAAGAGGTGCCTGTTACCATCAGGTTTTGGAACATGTAGATCAATGCAAACCTCTATATACTCTGGCCATCACCAGAGTGATGCCAGCTGCCAGAAGGCATGCCAGCCTGCGCCCTGGCAGCATGGATTCCAGCAGAATCCTGACTCCTCTGGCTCAGGAGTCACAGTGCTCTCTGGTTCAGCCCTGGAGCAAACCAGAATAGCCAAAGGCAGTGGGTGGCATGTTTCAGGATGAACATCACCTCCCAGACTCAATGATTTCCCATGGATGTGGTTTACAACTGAAGGTAGTCCACACCTTATAGATATTTCTTACATAAAGCCAGTATATGGAAATCCAGATGTTTTGGAAAAAATGGATCTGTAGCTGTAGTTTTTATTAATCTCTGTTTAGATTCATGTGGAGTGCTAAAAAGGTGCTAACACAGAACTGTCAGACAAAAACTACCCCATGCCTTTCTCAGCTACAAAATTGGTCAGCTTCTGCCTGATTTTCCCTCCAGAACCAATTTGGGTTTTTTGTTTACAGACTATGTTTTTAGAAAATGACAACATAAAAAGCAAAGCCAAGGATCTTTTGTTGCTTTTATCTCATATTTATAGCCATTATTATACTTTGAAATTTTGAATTTCTTTTGGAGACATGTAGACTGTTCACATATTGAAGAATTTCATGGGCTTCAATAACAAGATGTCAAATCAGGCCAGCTGCTTCTTCTTTCTGACAGGTATTATCAGGGTAATATCAGTCAGACTGAAACAAACAGTCAAATCCATGCATTTTGTGGAAAGGATTCCTTTGCTAGCACAGATTCACAGTTGGTTGTAGCCAACTTTTATTGTGAAGTTTATAGCATAGGTGAAGAAAATGTCATCGCCTTACATAATGCCAGTTGATGAAATCCTGGTCCAGCATCTTCCTGGACTACCTTACGCAGCTCACTAACTGGAAACAGAAGGCAGAAGGGGGAAGGTTTAAATTCTCTGAGGGTAACAAGTCTGGAATGAAAAATTTTCTAAAAAACTATTATTCTTGAAACAGTTCTTTATGGCTACAAAACAAGGCATCAGTGCTTCATAAGCAAAAAACACATAAGATGAAATGAGATGAAACAGAAAAAAATACTAACAAGAGTATTCACATATAAGTGTTTAAAGGTGTAACTAAAGCCCTTATTGGTCTCCAAAGAGTGGATGTTATTTATAATAGTGCTTGAAATGCACACCAGTCCCTGGGAATTCAAACAAGCCCATCAAAGGGGAAATTCATGTTTCCACACAGTCAGGATTATGTTGCATTGATGTGAGCTCTATGAATCACATTTCTCTAATGCAAAATTCCTGGAACCTGTGTCTTTTTTGTAATGTTTTTCATCAATTATCATTTGTCTTTCCTGTTTCCATGTTATGCCAGAGAAAAACCTTTATACTGAAGCCACAAGTGTTTTGCATTTGCTTCTTACACGAAGGGCTATTTCACTGTGTCCTCTGATTTCTCAACAGCATCCTTCCTGCCTGTTGAGAGCTCAGCACATCACTTGCAATGCAACGAGGTCTTCTAATTTATGGTGGTGAAAGCAACAAATACAGCCTCAGTTTCTTTAAAAACAGAACATTCACTAAAAGGTGCAGTGGCTTGTTAAACCAAGCACAGCTGGGAGACTGTCAGATTTCTGTGTAATCTGATTATTTTTGACTTAAATAATGAATAATTGAGGCAAATCTGATTCTTGGGGCCTATAGAAGCTATACACTAGCATATGTGAAACAGTTGCTAATCAGTAGATTAGATGTCTGGCTGTTTATAAGCTCTAAGCTCTGTCACAAGAACTGAAACGAAGAAAACGTATAAGTGCTAATTAGGAACGTGCACACATCATAATACTTGGGAATTTGCTGCCTCCTGTTTGTCACATCATCTTAAGCCATGGCTTTGCATCAGAAGTGGCACTTTAAATCTAAATAATGAGACATTCCACATCTTTTTTCCATGAGACTGACAAGAAAAGGAGCAAGGTGACAGATATGGGGTGCTCATGTGAGCACATCAAGCCTAGCTACATGGGCCGAGTCAGACTTTACTGACCCCAGATGTTCACTCTCCTCCTAACCTCCTTCCCCCACCATGGTTCAGAGCAGCTGCTAGGAACAGATGAGCAGCTCTTCTTCCCAACAACTGCCTCTGACAAGCAGGTTGTGATGTGGGGCATATCTGTGCTCCATCATCCCTATGAGAGATGGGGCACCTTCTGCCAAGAGCAGCCCTGTTGCCTTTCTCTAAGATGCAATTACCTACTAGATACTCAGAAGCTGCCACTGTGTCTCTGCCTTCCTGCTTGATTTGCCTTGGCTGTAACAGATTTTAATTCTAGTAGATTGTTTCAGCTCTTACTTGCACTTGGTATCAAAGGTAACCTCTGTTCCTTTATTTTCACTTCAGCATAAAATACAGAGAAAGAATTGTGGGAAAAGCCACTGGCAAGAGGGAGGGAGAGATCAGAATGAATCAGCAATAAATAATCTGATCAGTAGAAACATTAATGTGTTTTCCTGTGTAAGTAAATACAAAAGCTGTCCTTGTTGTTTGGATAACTTCCTAAACCACTCTGACTTCTGAGAAACTACTCAGCTTGACTGGTCTGTAGACAAATGTGCCATTGCAACAGAGATTCTTGTTGAACTTTTGCTAGTTGTTCTATGAGAATTAATCATGTTTTGCAGCCGTTCTCTAAATAACCAACTTTGAGGTTTACCATGTGGCTTAATGAGGAGATTAATTTCAAAAAGAAGTTGCGTTAAGTTGAAACTGTTCATTTAGAGAAAACTGTATTTTCATAGGGCCACATGCCCTTGGGAGGTTTGATCTCGTATTGTTCAGTTCCACCTGAGTCATGTTGCAAACTAGGGACCAGGGTGGTTTCCTTTCTCCCAATGTACAGAATTCTGCTTTTGGGTACCAGCTGAGTCCAGAGTCCATGAATTAATATTCCATAAAACCAGATCTGTTAAAAATGCCTGGAAAGTTATTTTGAAATATGTGTGTATACACCAAATGATATATTATGGAGCTGTGAAGATCTGAGTTTCTAGTCAAAAAAATAACATCCCCCAAGATATTGGGAAAGTAACAAAGATGTGCACATTTTTTACTTCATTGAAAATAGCATGGCTTGAACATGTATATTTCAAGCTTCAAGCTGGAGATTTAGGAGAGGTAGGTTGCTTTTTCTTAACTAAAATGACATTTTTCCAAAGCTTTTTTTAACTCTCAGCTACTCAGCTATTGAATTCAGCTCCAGAAAGGACACAACCAAGCAATAAAAACAAAGTTCCCAGAATTCCTCTGATTTGTGTTAATTGTCTGTAGGAGATTTGATTTCAACAGCACAATTGGATCTGGGTTTGGTTTTCAGCTGCTTTTTCAATGCCAGCTTTCCTTGGAGCTTCTCCCCAGTGAGCAGGGCACGTCACCGTGCCAGCAAGTGAGCCAGGACGTCTGCTGCCCCTGGGGCTGCAGTACCAACAAGCATTGCAACTGCAGCCCGAGGAGCATCACACCTCCAGATGTGTTTGTGGGGGGCTTCATGCTAGATACTGAGCAGTTCCTCCAGTACAACCTGAGAGCAAGCAGGCAGGTGTCCCTCTGCAGACTGGTCTTCAAGAGCCCCTTCTTCCTGGCACAACAGCAAGGTCTTTAGCCTAGAGAGACGGAGATTATAGGATTAATTTTTATATCTTCTGAGTATGCTTCAATAGCTCTGAGGTTATTTCTACGCTGTTCTTCAATTCAGTATATTGGTTTATGGCTGGCATATATGATTTATCCAGATAAACCGCACTCCCTCTCAGCTTTGTGTCACTGTTGTCTTGAACAGATTCATATGAGCCTCACTGAGGGGCAGAAGAAGCCATTTGCTTCTAGGGAAACCGTGCTGATTCAATAAGACAGAAAAAAACCCCACCTGTACACAGAAATAACGCTATCAGGCACACACACAGAGCCCCTTAAAAATAACGAGCAAACATTACCTCAGTAGAAGCATTGCAGCATCTCTCAGGAACACAAGTATTCTGACTGTTGTGAAAAAAAGCCTAGAGCTTGGGTTATTTGCTTTTGCAGCTGCTCTTCCTAGAGTGAGAATCTGAGCTACTTTCCCATTCTAAACTCCATTGCCCTTTGTGCTTGCTTATGCTCACCCTCTTTCTCTATGCTCTGCTGCAGTAGGCTTTTATTTCACAAAATAAAATCCCTTTTCTCCCTTTCTTTAAGCTTCCTTACATTTGTCATGCTCATTGCATGCAGGTGGACTTAATTGCATTGTTTATTCCCTACTTTCACTGGGCAAGGCATAAGCACATACTTGGTTTCAGGGTTAATTGTATCTTTTTTAGCTTTCCCATCCACTGGGCAGCGACAGTTCTGGTTGTCTGTCTGTCTCTCTACCATGGCAGGTAAATTGCTGCTTTGCAATGATATACACAAGTATAGGTGAGAGCTGATCAGCACTCACTGTGGTTGATCACTGCTTCCAGCCAAATTTGGGGCAGGTAGAAAGGATTTTTTAGAGTTAACACCAAATTTTCAAGAGAAACATTAAGTAGCTGGCAGTAAACTTCCATGAACTTCGTTGATCTGAACTGATGCTACTGCTCTATGTCATAGCAACCTCATTAATGGGAAATGCAACCAACGTTATGCGGTGCCTGCATTTCACAGACACTCTGGGGCTGAGGTGCGGGGTTTGTTGCCCTGGGGCCGTGGGATTCACACTGCGTCTCCTCCCGCAGGCCAGCGAGAAGCAGGTTCACTTCGTCGTGTCGCGGCAGACCAGGCAGCAGACCCCCGACCTGTTGCAGGAGACGGGCTGGAGTTACAGCGCTGGCAGCTCCCAGCCTTGTCCCGCCGAGAGAAACAGCGCCGGCAAGGTGAGGGCGCTCGTGTGGTTTCCCTGCCATCCACGGGACAGGGGAACGGGAGGGCAGCCAGTGCTTCACCTCTAAGGGTGTTATCTCTGGCTTCTGTCACCGCAAAAAGCATTTCTTATTTGGCAAGGGAAACACAAAAGCTGTGCTGCTCGTTATTCATCCACTGGTTCTGCCCTGACTCTGCCTGGCGTGGGGAGGGAAAGAGAAGGCAATGGGCAGTGGTGGGGCAGGTGCTGATGTGCACACAGTATCCTGGCCATGGCCACAGATCTGACCAGCAGCGTCAACCAGCAGAGCACAATGCGCTCCAACAATAAGAAATTTTCTTCTAACGTTTCTCCATCTGTAGCATATTCTTCAGACAAAAAGCTTTCACATACTGGCCTGAAAGATTCCCATAAGCTGCTTGAAAATTATTAGGCTATTGCTCATTTATTAACATGTCCATGCCCTGACCTAGCTGGCAGTTTGGTGGCAGACTGCAGCCCTGGTCTCCCCAGCTGCTGAGAGCGCGAGGACTTTCTGTGGAGATTTAGACCCAAGGCATGTTTGTTCTGCTCTGGCAGAACCCGCAACTTGGGTGGTGTGGGGTCTGCAAGGGTGCAGCACGGCTGGACCCAACCCAGGGACACAGCACAGAGCAGCCATCTCACCCCAATAAGGCTGTGGTTACCAGACTGTCCCCCTGCTGCCCCTGCGTACCTGGTCAGAGCTTGTGTTTAGTGCATCTAGACTCGCAATATTCTCTTTGCATAAGGCTGAGAGATGCTGATGCTCAAACATACGAGGTTTTAAGTAGGAACCAATGCAGCTAGAGTTTTCAAAATATGTTTTCTGAGCTTACTCAGTGTTATTCTTTCCACTTTCGACAGAGCAAGGCATGTCCTTGCAGGAACCGAAATTGTTTATTTCACTAAATTTGAAGTCACATGTCTGGCTAATTTACATTAATCACCCTGAGTGTCACCACTTACACAAACCCATGCAAGCCTGACCCTGCCCACTCGTGCCAGGGGTGTATCAGGGAGGTGTGCAGGCAGGGCTTAAGTTCATCCTGCTTGATGGATAGTGAGTTGTGTCCTTAAAGGGACCTCTAGACCAAACATCAGGTGCACAGCTGTCAGCCAGGAGGCAAGTCTAGCTCTGGATTTTAGCAAATGTTAAAATATACCCATTTTTGCAGGTCTTTTAAAACTACATTATTCAGTGTTTTTATGTGTTAAAAATACTAGTATATATTTACCTATTTTTAGTTTTCCTTTTCCACAAAGTCACAATCACAGTTCTTGTTAGGTAGGATCAGATTAGCAGGAGTTAAAGCAGAAATCTGTAGCTGCTAGTGTTCAGTAGCTACTACCAAGTAGCAAGTAGTGCCCAACTAATCATGGATCTGCAAGGCACTACTTTCTAATGAAGCAATGATGTCCTTAGGAAGATATGTGCAGGACAGCAATTAGCTTGTGTTGCTACTGTATGCTTCCTAGGGAAGATCCAAGCACCTGCTAACTCTACCCTGTTGGTCTGAGTAATTAATTGATACCACACGGGATTATTTGAGAACAGGACTGGTCTCTGTGTGCCCTGAGATCCTCATTTTCTCTTCCTGTACCAAGAGGTGTTGAATGGGAATTCTTGGTAAGTCCAACAGTATTTTGGGTAGCTGTGAGATTGAAGGCACGATATTGGTTTTGTAGCAGTCCTTTAAAGACTAACGAGTAAGTGCTACGAAGACTAATGAATCATCTCTTGTTGCATAGGCCACAGCTTTTAAAGGGATTTCCAGTTTTCCACAAGAGATGAGTACTGCATAAGGACATGAGTGGGTGTACTGCTGTGGGCTTCTGTCCAATGCCACCATTTGGGCACTTTCCAAGGAAGATTGCAGCCAAAAAATGAAAATTCTGAACTGTTCTTACCTCCCTTTAGCTTTGTGTATACGTAGTAGAGAGCTTCTATCAGAGAAAATGCTCTGGCAATAGATCAGCAGAACAGTACAGCTGGTAGACACAATGAGCTTCAGGCACCGTAGATTTTGGTCTGATACAAACATTACTGGAGTGTTAGTTGTCCTTTTATAGGGCATGACTGTGTCAGTTTAAATATTCCATGATATTTTGCTGAAGGTTTAACTGAACATAATTTGCAATTCAAGATCCTGAAGCTGGCTTTCAAAGATTTAAAAAACGTTATTTATTTTAAATAGGCATTAGTGCAGGAGTAATGCTTGCCTAGGGCCTGTACAGTGTCCTAATGCAGCACATGCTCCTGCCCAAAACCAAGGTAATGCTAGTTGGCTGGACCTCACTGTCAGGGGGATCTCCTGTATGTGTGTGGTTTGTTGAGTCTGCTACCTACTGCCACCAGTGGGATTGCTTTATTATGTGTGATGAATAGAGGATTGCTAGCTGCCTTGAATTCTGGTTAATTTTAAGGTGTTTTTTGTCCCCTGAGCTTACTGTAGGAGGTGATGTTAGATGGTCAGGAATGCTCTCTTTGAGGGAAACCGATCTCACTGTAGAGCATATATGCATACATGGGCTGAAATCTGCTCTTAACCCTTGGCCGTATTCAGCATCAAGAATAAACTCTAGCTTACAGCATCTGTCTGGCTTGTGCAGTGGCTCCGGACTTGTGCTGGGCCAAGCCGTTGGCCTCAGGACAGCCCGCCTCCATCTGTACGGCGTGAGGAGGTGCCTCTCCTTCAGGCCAGTGGCAACCAGCCATGGTGCCCACAAGGCTCTGGGTAAGAAGAGGATGGTCTCTTGTGACCATGTCCTTCTGTGGTGGCAGCGATGCCAGGTGTATGGTGTGCCAAGAGATTGGTCCTGCCCAGAGTCTTGTGGAGCTGTTTTCCTCTGTACAGAGATAGGGGAAGCACAGCCCAAACTGTTCCGGCTGCTGCCTGGATTCAGAAAAGAGATATCACAAAGACTTTCTTGTGCAGCTGAGGTTGCGAAGCCAGGCTGTAACACATAAACAGGCCTGATTCCATTTCTTTGAAGTCCGTGGGAGCTTTGCCATTAATTATATAGCACTTGTTTTTAACTGGAACTGGTTTTTTACTTCTTTCAAATGAATTGTCTAATACTTAAAGCAAAGAAAATGTTGCTGGAGCAGGCAATGTTTCCTGGCCATGTGAGCAGGTTAACCTTCAGGTGAAGTACATTTTCCAAACAGACCCAGCAATGTTTTTTGCCTGCAAGACACGTGTCATGGCTTTGATGTTGTGATAATCTGTTGTAAATATTTATTTTCCAGTAAATATAGAGAAAAGGAGGAAAAAATAAAAAGAGGAGGAGATGAACTGTTATGTTTTTCTTCTCCTGACCTCCAAGGTCACTTCAAAATGACAGAGAAGGACAATTGTTTAGAAGATAATGCACTGAAATGCAGTCACTGATAAACACTGCCTTTTAACTGGTTTACTTGCTATTGATTATACCTCCAAGTGAGTTCTATGTGTGTTTACTAAAAAAGGCTTTACTTTCCTTTCATCACTGCCTTCGTCTCAGTCAAGTCACCCCAAATCCTTTCTGTCTGCAGCCATGTAAAAAATGACATAGGAAAGGGTAGCTTCAAAGGAAAATTGGTCCTTTGTGGTTCAACATGCAAGTACTGGTACTCATAATTCTTCACTGAAATGTAGCAGGACAATTTGTTCCCCAGCACTACTTTGAAATCTTTCTCTGTGCTGATTCCTCAAAAAATAGTGATAAACCAGCTAATGCATTTGTGTTTTTGTTGTCTGAGACTGGATGCTGCATAAGTAACAGGACTACTACTCTCACTCAGACCCACAAATACAATCCCAGTTTCATATTTTGCTACAAAATTTCAGATTACAATTTTGTGAAAATTAGTGCCTCTATTCCAAGAGGCACATGTTTCAAGAAGTGGCCTTTTTCTGATGGAAAGCCATTCCTTTTGAAGAGAAGAAGGATATTTTTGCAAAATATGGATGAAACATTAAGTTTAATTTGCATGAAGATAGAACTACTGTGTTTAAAATATTTACACCTTAAAGCCAAAGGTGAAAGGTTAAAATTATCTGGATCAGAACATAAAATTTATCTGGAACAGAACATTTTCTGAAGATTTTAAAATCTTCAGAAATTCTTAGGTTTGTTTGCAAGCCTTAAGCCAAATTACTCTGACATAGTGCCTGTGTTCTGCATGGACCAGGTCTAATATGTCCAAACAATGGTGTTGTTTGGTTTTCTCCCAGAGACTGCGAGAATTCCTCTTTCCACTGAGCTCTTTGCCTTTTTGTTTCTGGAGTTCTGTGCAGCTACTGTTCATCTGCTCAAGCATGGAGAAATCCTTTGCTGAGCTTCTAGAAGGTCCTGTGTTTTGTTGTTAACATTGCATCAGAGAAATATTGATGTGGAGTTAGTTCCACCAAACATACCTTCAAAAAAAAAAAACCACAAATCAAAGACATAGTCTGCCCTACTCCCATAAAAAAATTCTTGCCATAATCTTCCTTTGTCCATCACTGTCACTTAGTGAATCACGTTGTGGATTCATCTGCTCCACTTTCTGTGCTGCTGGCCCGGGAACCGATGTAAAATGTTTTTGTGAGATGTCAGATTTCTAAGAAGAGATTAATGTGACTTTAAATGAGTTTTATAGATTATTTTTTGCATATTACAAATGTGAGGTCACGTTTGTGAATGAGAAGAGTCTTTTAAATATGCATTTGAAATGTATTTAGAAGTGTGCCACTATATATGAGCCTGGAGTGGATGATGCTGTTCCTGCAAGAGGGGCTGGGATTGTCAGGAGCACTGCTTATGAAATATTTAAGGGAAGGCAAAGCAATTAACATTTAAATCCAGATTTTATTTGCCTTTCTTCTGTAAGAACTGGGTGCATGGTCAACATGACATTCAGTTCACAGGTTGTGGTGGAGCTTGCATTGCAGTGGTTCTCCATCCTGAGAGCACCTGTGAGTTTGTTTCACCCTCACTCATGCACTAGTTATTGCATGACCAGCTGTGTGTATTTAACTTTTCCTGTTCAGGGGCAGAAATATAAGGATGACTGTCCTGAAGTGACCCTTCAAGCATAAGCACTAAGAGCACCCTGGAAACTGCTGGTTCTTCTCTGTACATGTCCTTCTCTTTTCCTGTACAGAAACACATATTCTTCAAGTGTATTTTCACCCGTAACTTGCACAGAAACACAGGTATCCAGAAGATCAAAAGAAGTATGTCTCTTCCAATATGTCCCCAATGGTTTCAGTCCTCAAACCCAAGAGGACTATTTCTCACTAACTATACAGATGATGCTCAGACTGCAAGCAGCAGATAAGAAGCACAACCTGAGAGTCAAAGATATGATGACCACTAGTGATATTATTACCAAAACCCTTTTTTTCTTTTAAAATCAAATTCCTTATTTACATTTCAAGGACCTGATTCTATTAGCCTTAGCACTAAAACAACTCTGGGTTTTGTGGGAGCAATGCCTGACTTTAACTATTAAAGCACAGTTATCTTGGTGGTACTCTGACTGCAGATGCTTAAGCCCCTGAGGGAGTCCTGCCTGCCATCAGGCCAGGTGGCTGGGAAGTGTCTTGGTGTTAATTCCATGAACATTTGTTTTGATAGAAAATGCCAAAGCTGCCAGGGAGGTCACCATGCCCACAAACTGTGTTTGTTGTTGCCGTTTTCTCCATCACAGAGCACCCTTCACACTGTCACCTGTCATGAGAAGGTGGTGGCTGTCCGGAAAGATCACACAGAATCACTGGGAATGACTGTGGCAGGTGGAGCATCTAACCGGGAATGGGATTTGCCTATCTATGTGATAAGTGTGGAACCTGGAGGAGTAATCAGCAGAGACAGCAGGATAAAAACAGGTAAAAAAGGGAGATTTTGAAAGCCTGCTTTAAAGCAAGAGCTTCTTTTGAAAACTGAAGGATAGTGAGAGCTTCACACTCTGACATCTTCAGTAATCCTATAGATTTTGGGATGTGTCAGATTAGAGGGTCTCAAGCCAGCTACCAGAAAAGGCATAACACGCAGCAGTAATCATCTCTGTGAAGTAGGCTGTAGGAATATTCTGATAGAAAAAAAAAGATAAATGCCATTTCACAGGAAAATTAGCTTGCACCACCATCTCCTAACTCCTGATACATTCATTGTGCAACCTTTGTGTGTTTTTAAAGTAATTTTTTTATGCTTATTTGTCATTGCATTTATGAATCCAAATGAAATATACAGGAGCAAAACTGCCATTATATATGAAGCCACATTAGTGCCTTGTGGCTCAACGTCATCTGGAAACATTGGCTTCCTAACCCCATTTAGCTACTGATGTAACAGAGGGATAAAGCTAATAGTTTCTCCCCTTCTGCATGAAAAAGCTTTTAGAGCAAGATGAGGAGCATATTTTATCAGTTGGTTTTGTGGGAATAGCTGGGCAGCAGAGGAAAGATGAAAGTCTCAGGTTTCAGGATGTTCCATCTTCAAGAGCCAAGTCCCTCATTAGCCTGCATTCAGCAGTGGTGCAGCTCACTTACCCTTCATCCTCTATGTTCTCCTTCAGTCCAGCTACTGCCTGGTAGCTGGAGGGAAATCCTGAGTTTGAGGGAAGTGAAGGCACACAAAAATGGGGCAGAATAGCTGCAACCCAGTCAGACCCCATGAGCCTGGGTCTTGATGCCCAGGATTGGCACATATGGGAACTTCTTCTTTGTGTCTGCTCAACAAAACCCATGTGAGAACATGACAACAGGAGCAAAACAGCAGGTTTCCTCTTCCCTCCTGCTGGGAAATAACTGCCTCTCAGTGGAATATACTTTCCAAAAAATATTCCTCATGAGGCAGCATGGAAAACTCAGCCTAGTTAATTTGATAAAATTAGAAACAAATGAATATGTGATGTTATAATAGTGCCATAGGCCTCTGATTTAGAGCAGCTCTTAGGCTGTTGTCCTTCTCACTGGGGGCAGAACACAAGAAGAGGTTAATGTTCATATTGCTGTGCCTGGACTGCCAATGATGCATCCTTGCCTGGAGAAGCATCCAGGCCAAGCAGAGAGGGCACCCATGAAAGCCCTGTTATGGGAGCCTGCTATGAAGGGTAGCAGAGCTTGCTTGACGTTAGTGATGTCTTTATTGTTCTTTCTGTAGTAATTGAGGTAATCTTTGCATTTTTCTCTGTAGCTGCTGTGCCTATATTATAAGTAAGGCATACAGAAAGACGGTTTGGCTTGCAGCCATTTAAACAGGCTTTAATATGAAAATTATAACATGTTATTCCACAAAGCAAACTACCAAGACCCAGTTGGAGTGGCAGTCCTCAACTAAGGGAGAGCTGGGAGAAAAAACGTCGAGCTGTCACGTTTCAAGCTTAGGTTGAGTACAAATGTTGTTAGCTGGAGGTGGACTCCAGAAACCCGGACCAGTACTAGGCACCAGTACCAAAGCTTATTGGTATAGCAGGACCCCAGCTGTTTGTTCAGCTCCAGATGCAGGACATTACGTGGAAAAAAACCAGGACAAATCCTCTGTCCAGCCATGCAAAGTTTCTGTGTACAGGATTCTAGACCCTTCCCTCATGCCTGTGGGATGTTTACTAGCATAGGCTTCACAGCCACGTTAAATGACAGGATTGGCAAAAAACCTTGTCAGGCAGCCAGCTCTTGTCCATGGATTTGACACACTTGTTTGTGGAGGTGGGGATCCTGGAAACACTTGCAGGGTTTTTTATCATCTATTGTATTGGTCTCAGGTGACATCCTCCTGAACGTGAACGGCATTGATCTGACGGGAGTCAGCCGGAGTGAGGCCGTCGCCCTGCTGAAGAACACCAACTCCTCAGTGGTGCTCAAAGCCCTGGAGATGAGAGCATGTGAAGCCCAGGAGGAGCAGGGTCACCTACCACCCCCTGAGAACACACAGGTGACCTCTGAGAGCAGCGAGTGGTCACCATCCTGGGTCATGTGGCTGGGGCTGCCACGGTAAGTCCACAGATTGCAACCTCTTGCCGAGGGGAAGTGGGAGGAAAGATTTGTATTTTCTGGCAATTCTTTGTTTTGGCTTGATTCATTGCATTGACATCTTAATTAAATCCAGGCTCTGTCACTGACTTGACTCTAAATACCTCTCTTTTGTAAATGGGTACGTGTACATGGCAAAATGGACATGCATTTCCCCTTGTGAGGGAGGATAGGATATTGAATTGTTTCAATCTTGCAAACATATCTGGCACTTAGGGAATGAAAGGAAAATCTTGCAGGCATACAGGAGCTTTCTGAACTGCAGTCTAGGCTCAACCACCCTGCAGAAGGCAGAGATACCCCTACTGCAACGCTCAAGCTGCACAGCCCTTCTCCTTGGCCAAATCCAGCTGAATTGTTTGACTTTACCCAGATGTTGCAAAGCTCTCGAAGTTGGCCAGTATCTCCAAATCACCTCTTTTAACCCCACCCCCGCCTGAAAGAAGTCCATTTGTCATGCACAGGAAGCAGCTGTGTTGTCATTTCAGCAAGGATAATAAAAGCCACATCGCCTGTCACTAAGCTCTCAGTGTGCACGCTGTAATACCTACAGCTCCCGTGACATTCCAGAAAGTATGAAATGAGGACACATTGTGAATCTGTGAATATGCAAAGCTGGGATCACAGAGCTGAAACTGATACTCATTTTTAAGGAATGAAGAATTTGTTTTATAAGTTCCCCTTGACTGTAGTTCTAACTCTGGCAGCAGTTCAGTGTCTCTCTTTTACAGGAGGGCAGGAAAAGATGGTCTGCAGAACAGGTGGGCTTTTCTCTAGGCACAATTTCAGGATTCCTTTTCATTTCCTACTCTTGCATAACAGGTTTCCCTCCTTCTAGCTGGAGCCATTTTGAGCTCATTCACCTTGCAGCAAGGTCTGTTGTGAGGGCCAGATGTTTGCTGGGGCTTGGTTTGATGCTAATGACTGTATAGCACAGTGCTGAAGCACTGTAAGAGCACAAGGCAGGCTGTGTGTCTGTCACCCACAGGCAAAATGTTCCTCCTCCAGTGGAGAGGACTATATCTTTATGCCTGTGAAAGAAAAGCAGTTGAAACAAAATGCAGTTAATGGATGTCCCTTAACTTCTTACCCCAGGCAATGGTAAATTTTCCTCACTCAGTCCCTCTGAAGACAGGCAGGCCCAGGGAGATCCTCATTCCTGCTAACTTCTTCTGCACTCCTGAGCTTGACCAACACCATGGTGAAGGTACTAGAGCATGGGTAGTGCTCTCAGTGAAGAGACAGCAACAGACCAGAGGCCTTATAGATGTTGTAATCTGCAGTGTGCAGTGCTGAGTTTTGCCTTCTATCACTATCCATTGCTAGACGGACTGAAACAATCGCACCCTGCCTGGAACACCTTCATTGGGCTGTGTAGAAAACCTGATCTGCCTAGTCATCATCTTCTGCTCACAGCTGCCTGAAGTTCCCACTACTTTGCATGCTAGAGGCCATGAAGGACAGAGCGCCACAGTACTGCAGGCTTGCACCCAGAGTTCACATCAGTCAGTTCCACTTTGCAGTTTGGCATAAAATGGGTTTTCCCATTTTAGGAACGGTTTCTAAGCTCGCTTTAGCTGTTCTCCTCTGAAGGCTGCATGTGTGAAAGCATTCCAACTCTTTTCGTCTGAAGGAAATCAGCCCCAGTGTCAGCAAGGCTGAAGACAAGAACTCATTGTAACTCTATCCCCAGCTGCGAGGCCGTGCACAGAGCACAGCATGGGCCTTCTCCTTCAAAGAGGACATGGGGACATTGGTATGCAGAGTGAGGACGCTGCTCTGAACATCAGACTAGCGCCTGGGACAGGGACCAGCACATTAGATGTGACAGTAACAAAGGTGCTCTGTTTTCTTATTAGCAGCTGATTGGCTGAGTGGGGGCACAAGGGGATCAGGTTTGGGATTGCTCACTAGGTATTAGCAGACCCTTCTGTCTTCCCCAGCATAAGTGTGCTCACCCACTTATTATTTTGATTCTCCAGGGCCCACATCAGATGTCTGAAAGTCCTTCAGCAAGTTCTTTCATGAGGATGTATATCATGTTAACTCATTGTGCTCCAGGTTGAGCATTTAACCTTTCTCTGGCTTTCAGTTTGCTTTTGGCAAGGATCACATCTCACTAGATCCCAAGATATTGTCAGCAGTCTCATGACATTTTCCAGGCTGTTAGAGAAAATTACACTCTGTCTAAATAGATGTCTGACAGGTCCATCTTGGAAAAAGTGCCTGAAGTGCAGTTATGGGGCAAAATGTTGAAGGATCACCTACTTTAATTAAACAATTTATTAGAAGGATTGCTCCAAGATATGCAAGTCTAAGAATGTTTGGTACAGCTAATGGAAAAGTAGAAATGTCAAAATCATGATTATGCAGGATCATGCAAAGTACTTGGGAAGATGGGCAGGAAGGGGCACACCAATGTAAGACAAATTGAACAAATAGAAAAGGCAGTAAAACTGGTAGGTCAAGAAAGAGGCATGGTTTAAAAAAGAGGAGGCTGGATTGTCAATTAATTAAATTCTTTTGAGAAGGGAAAGACGTGGCTCAAGACAAACCCTGGCAGTGCAGTGTGTGTATCTGTTCACAGATACAAGGTGGGGTGCTCAGAGGCAGCTTGACCTCACAACTTAGAATNTGTCAAAACTTGGCCTGCACGCAAGCGGAGGGGCTGCGGGCTGGGTGGCGGGAGGAAACAGTGATGCAGAACCTTAAGCATTCTCGCCCGAAGACTTATTTCAGGGTAGCTAATTTAATTGTTTGTTGTTCAGGAAGACAGAACTCCTTTATTGGTAGAGGGACATGTTGTTGTCAAGCATGCACAAAGGAAATAACGTGGAACAGCTGGCGAAAAGCATTTCCCCAGCTCTGTGATGCTGCTTCTACCCTTGCTTGTTTTCCTGCTCTCCTTTCTTTGCTCTCCTCACATTTCCTTCCCTCAGCTAGTACTTAGAACACTTTTTAGATCATCCTGTCATAACATTTACAAACATTAGTACTTTCCACAAGTGCTTTTCTTCATCTGTAAAGTGAGATGAGAAAGAGACAAGGTGGCCAAAGTCATTCTGCAAACCTGGGGTAGAACAAGATGTAAAACATGAAATTAGGACAGAAACACCTCCAAAGTAACTCAATGCAGGCTGTAGGGCACTGGTGGAAGCAATTCTCAAATGTTACTTACTCAGCTGCCATTTGTGTACTGCAATGGGGGGGGGAGGGAGTTAAACTTTTCATAGCTGTTATTGCTGAAATCCTCCTGCAGTTGGGCTGGTATTCATGCCTAGAGCATAAGACTACTTGTGCTTGAAAATCAGCAGGGAATTGTACATTTAACTGCTTGAAAACAGGCACTTTTAAATTCCTCACGCATCAGTAACTGATGCTTAGTTGTAGTATTGCTGAGGATAGGATCCTGTGGGTAGACACTGTATATCCCCAAATCTTGTATCTGAGGCAGGTTCACACATGAATTATTCCTTATCCTCATCTTCTGGAGTATATACCGNCTGCAGGCTTGCACCCAGAGTTCACATCAGTCAGTTCCACTTTGCAGTTTGGCATAAAATGGGTTTTCCCATTTTAGGAACGGTTTCTAAGCTCGCTTTAGCTGTTCTCCTCTGAAGGCTGCATGTGTGAAAGCATTCCAACTCTTTTCGTCTGAAGGAAAATCAGCCCCAGTGTCAGCAAGGCTGAAGACAAGAACTCATTGTAACTCTATCCCCAGCTGCGAGGCCGTGCACAGAGCACAGCATGGGCCTTCTCCTTCAAAGAGGACATGGGGACATTGGTATGCAGAGTGAGGACGTTGCTCTGAACATCAGACTAGCGCCTGGGACAGGGACCAGCACATTAGATGTGACAGTAACAAAGGTGCTCTGTTTTCTTATTAGCAGCTGATTGGCTGAGTGGGGGCACAAGGGGATCAGGTTTGGGATTGCTCACTAGGTATTAGCAGACCCTTCTGTCTTCCCCAGCATAAGTGTGCTCACCCACTTATTATTTTGATTCTCCAGGGCCCACATCAGATGTCTGAAAGTCCTTCAGCAAGTTCTTTCATGAGGATGTATATCATGTTAACTCATTGTGCTCCAGGTTGAGCATTTAACCTTTCTCTGGCTTTCAGTTTGCTTTTGGCAAGGATCACATCTCACTAGATCCCAAGATATTGTCAGCAGTCTCATGACATTTTCCAGGCTGTTAGAGAAAATTACACTCTGTCTAAATAGATGTCTGACAGGTCCATCTTGGAAAAAGTGCCTGAAGTGCAGTTATGGGGCAAAATGTTGAAGGATCACCTACTTTAATTAAACAATTTATTAGAAGGATTGCTCCAAGATATGCAAGTCTAAGAATGTTTGGTACAGCTAATGGAAAAGTAGAAATGTCAAAATCATGATTATGCAGGATCATGCAAAGTACTTGGGAAGATGGGCAGGAAGGGGCACACCAATGTAAGACAAATTGAACAAATAGAAAAGGCAGTAAAACTGGTAGGTCAAGAAAGAGGCATGGTTTAAAAAAGAGGAGGCTGGATTGTCAATTAATTAAATTCTTTTGAGAAGGGAAAGACGTGGCTCAAGACAAACCCTGGCAGTGCAGTGTGTGTATCTGTTCACAGATACAAGGTGGGGTGCTCAGAGGCAGCTTGACCTCACAACTTAGAATGGGATGTTCAGGCCCAGGAAACTGAGGGGACAGGAGAGTCTTTCCTTCTTTGTTCCAAATCCATGAAATTTTGAGGAAAATCCTGTGAGTGGTACCATAAAATGTGCTGAGTTGAACTAAATACTAGAGCATGTCTACAGATTTCTGTCCACGACCAATGAAGTAGAAAACAGGCTAACATTAATAATAGTTACATGATTTAAAATAGCTTACTGTAAATGTCTGATTTTCCAATACTAGAACAGAACTCTTCCCTTCGCAGGGACTGCGTGCATATTACAGAGATGGGTACAGACAAGAGACACAAATATTGAGAGTTAGGGAATTATATCATTTTTCTGGATGAAGTTGGTAGCAGCAGAGTCTGATCCTTTGCACTGACGCTCAAAGACTTGGAAAAGCCATCTTGCTAATTTAACATTTGTGGATCTCACTTAAATTTTGTCCTTTTCTTGTGAGATCTTAGAATTGGGTTTTCTCACTTTTGTATGGCTTAGTAATACATAAACAGCTCCTCTGTTCTTTCTGTAGTATGATCCAATATGTGGTGGTTATAAAATACGTGCACATGTGCATCTGACATCTGTCAAAACTTGGCCTGCCTTG
>VYZR01029966.1:7704-19106 GCA_013400675.1 Oxylabes madagascariensis
ACCCACAACCCTTCCTAAAATTAATTCACAAAGGAGTGAAGCCATCACCAGCAGGTCCATACACCTCTGTCAGTGATGTCTTCTTCTGCTTCATTGAGACAGATGGGCCAGGTAAAGGGGTACCAGGACTGGCACAGCCAGGAGAAAAGGTGTTGAGCACAGCTCTCTAAAGTACTTAGCCTATCTTATGATTTTATTCTCTTTTTTTCACAGAATGGCATTGATTTAGCAAACATATAAACCCCTGAAAATTAGAAAAGGAAGTCTAGGTTTACAACTCCACACTTACCCAGCCAAGTAAATGCCTATAATCTCAGAAGTGCCAAGTTGCTGTCAGATTCCCCTGATGAGAACAGCACTGAATATCTGGTGCCTCTGAAAGTCAGGTGATAAATTCCAGAGTTTTGCAAACTCTGGGCCATGGGTTTTGCTAATCAATAGTCATTGTTCACATATAATGACCTGTCTAAGAGCAGCTGGTCTGGATGATGGATGCTTGTCTGATCCTGAAACGTTTACTGGATTGGATTCAGCAAATCAAAACCAACTAATTAGTTCTATTAATACTTATTTGAACTAGACTTGGGGGTTTGGGCAGGGTTGCTTTTCACTTGCTTTTCTGTTTTTTCATTCTGGCAATGCAGGTCATAAAGTTCATTAGGGTTGAGAAGCGCCTGAATTCTGGTCCAGCTTTTGTTAACCAATGCCTGAGCAATGCAGATCTTCAAGGAGAGAGAAGGGAATCAACTCTGCATTCCAGGAAAAGGGGATTTCTATGAAGAGTGATCCCACTAAGATATCTTGGCAGCCACTCTATGCACTTGCTTTGTGTCCAAAATTTTCAAGAGTTCAGCAGATCTGAGTGCTCTTGAACTGGAGGAGATGGTATCTCCTTTTATGTTTTGTACAATAAAGAAAATACTTTCGTTTTTCCACAAGTAACAATTATTATTAGTTGTATTTATAAAAATCATAAAATAAGCTCAGCTTGAAAATATGGCTGGCTTTTAAGCATGATCAGTTAAATACATTTTTGCTGGTGGCAAAGCAGTCTTGAAAACATTTGGGCTGTAGCATGTACATAAAATCAGCCTTTCCATGTAACTAATTCCTCTTTTCTTGAACTTGGGAGTCCATTACAGGTGGTTTTTCAAGGTACCCTTGGATAATGGATTTTTTATCACAGAAAGGGCTCAGCAGAGAAAAGGAGACTGCAATCGGCTGTGCTCCAGCACCAGAATGAAACAGCACCACGTTGCTATTTTAGCTTTTTCTTGGTTGCTATATGGTAATTTGATTGTGTTATTTTGCTCCATCTTGTGATTCTGTCTATTCTTCCCAAACTCCAGTATGGGAGACATAAAGAGGTGAAAGATTTATTTCAGGACTTAGTCAGTTTTGAACATGATGTATTCGGCAAATGGGTATATTCTTGGCCAGAAAGCAGCAATCACGTCAGCAGGTAAGATTCATCTCACTGTCAGATGATGGAGAGAAGATGTTTGATGTTTTGTAACGCAGGGACAAGTGGCCCCAGCATTCAGAGTGACAGAAGAAGGAATAAAGTTGTCAGGTTATCTTCCTTACTGCTCTGGCTGCAGTCAGCAAGAAGCCGCCTGTCCAGAAGCGAGGGTTTGAAAGATTACATGCAGCACTGCAAACTGATGATGCCTGAATCTGAGCCCTTCTAGCTGAAGTAGCTACTTTGTACAGGCAAAGATACATTTCTTGAAAAGACACCGCTGTATTTACTTTCCTTAGCTGGGAGACCATGTCAAATGAGCCATGGAGTGTCTTGCATTAGGTTAAGCAGAAAAACATTTTTCTCCTCAAGTATTACCACAGAATCATAGAATGGCTTGGGTTGGAAGGGACCTTAAAGATCGTCTAATTCCAACCTGGTTGCTCAAAGCCCCATCCAACCTGGCCCTGAATACTCACAAGGATGGGTTGTTGTAAATATTATGGGATAATTCGTGTTAGTTGTAGTATATAGAATATAGTGATTCATATTAGGGGAAAGGAGGAAGCAGGGACAACCTTCTTCCCGAAAGCTTTTTGCAATTGAAAGAAAATTAACCAAGCAGAAAAGCTTTGTTCATCAACAGCCCCGCACATACAAATGCAAATTTTTGAACATCTCCAAAAGACAACGCCTGCCCCTCAGCGATGAAGGCATTTCCCTGGACTCTGAAAAGAAGATGTTGCTGAAACCTCGGAGCTGACGCTTGCCCATCGGCNTATTAATTTGCATAATAAATCATTATTATTAAAAATTAGCTATTTCATTTATAACAGTCATCCACATTATGTTGATTAAAGTAGTGATTTCTAGCTACGTTAGAAAGGTAAAACGAGGTTGAGTTGGTTTGTTTGTGTTGTTATTACTACGGATACGTGTTTCCCTTCAGGCCAGATGCTGGAAGGAAGGACAGCACTTGTTTTTGACTTGTTCCAGGCTGTCTTCAGTCCCAAAGAGGTGTCACGATAAGCACATCACAAAGTCAGCTATTTTTTTTGTAGGCAGCTTTTCAAACTAACGTTTGAAGAAAAAGCAACACAAAATGCAATTTTAAGGGTAGAAATCAGATGCTTTTCTGATTGCTTATCTGAACCAGAGGACTGTGACATGAACAGCCTCGGGCACGTTTGACCAAGAGGGCTTGGGAGCAGGAATGGGACTGTGTGACAGATATTGCAGGAGAGAGGGACTCCCTGTCCCCTGCTGCCTTGTGTAAACCTGGATTTACTCCTTCTGCTCGCTAAAGAACTGCCTTTCTGGAGCAAATTGCATTTGTCATTACCAGGAAGGGATGCTGACACTCCTTTTTCTTGAGGCCGGCATCATTCATGTATGTGCAGTCGGGCTATCAGACCGAGCAGGCAGGCTAGCTTACACAAGTAGAATCAGCACATTTGACTCAATAGCATTTTTTATCATTAAATAAATAAGTCTGCTAAAAATTCCCACTTCAGCCATCAGCAAAATATTTTACCTACTAACAAACAACCACATCCCACTGCTGTGCAGCATTCAGAAAGCATTAAGTCGGGCTATTAGAATTCATTAAATTGACTCAAAAAGCACAATGGGCATATTATCACACAGGCACACACGCTTGCACACGTACATTGTTCTCTGTCCAGGGAACACTCCCTGTCACCTTTCTCAGCAGTCACGCACACCAGGAGCTCCTTTAATTTTAATGAACTCAAGATTTTCCCATAACTGCCCGTCTCCAGGGCTCTGTGAAAACAAACACTCAGGAACGCGGCTCATTTGGCCGCATTGTCACAACTTGTATCGGCTATTTCAGCCTCCTACAACACGCACTTAAATAGCGCTGGAGAGCCTCGGCGCTATGCCGTGCACAGATCAAAAGAAGTTCAAAAGCCTTCCGCAAGTTTCGAGACTTAGCCCTGCTGGTAATAACATCAATGATGAAATTGCAATTGTATTAGATGAGAGCAACAGCAGGCACCTTGGGTCTCATCCTGGGAAGTGCTGAGCCGCTGCAGCCCTCAGTAAATCCAAGGAGAATAGTTCAGCAAAAGCACATCTTATTTATTATCGATATATTTACCAGGTAGTCCAATTAAACCTGACAGCCTGTTTATAGAGGCTTTGTGCCCAGTAGCAGCTGTACAGGTATCAGCCAACCAAGTGTAACACAGCAGCAAAAGATGCTGGTGCTGGTCTCTTCATCATTTGAGCTGTACATTGATACGAGTCAAATAAAGGTCATAACACATTTATATCTAGCTTTAGGTGAAAGAACACCGAAGCCTTTTAATGCTGACAATGCTTCCCAAAATTTATTGTGACCTTCAAGAACCTGAAAATATTCTGCACCATTATCGTCTCAGGGTCAGCACACATTCATTATTCATTAGAAAAAGAAACTGCTGGGGTGACGGAAATCTGGTGCTATAGATTAGCTGCTGAGATTTTTGATTTCCCAAATCATCTAGCAGGAAAGCAGTCAGGGGAGAGGAGAGGAGGGAGCAGAGAGATTTGGCAATTATCTTGTCTGAGTTAGTTATGCCTCAGCTTGCAGTACACATGTGGCCATGGGTACTTCAATAACCAATTAGCTCTCATTTGATCTATTCTCTCCTCCCCAGCACCTTGTCTTTGAGATCACGACCTGATCAGACAAGCTTCTCTGTCTCATCTCCTTGGATCATGCATTACTTCACTTAAACCTTAAACCTTAAATCCTGATGCCTCTTCCACACCAGAAAGTCCCCTGATGTGGTTTGTACCTGGCAAGGTGCTGAGTGACTCTTGCACGGTGCTCAGCAAATGGAGAAACAAGGTTCCCCACACAGAGGATACTCCACACCTCACAGAGGTGTGACCCAAAGGGTGACAGTTTCAAAATATTCCTCTCCAATCCATTTTTTTGTGACTTCACTCAGTAAACAGTACTAAGTTCCTCTTTCCATCACTTTCCTTTCTGTCATTTCCCCAGCATGTTTTATGTCTGGCCATTTGATTTTTAAAGTCAGTAACTCACCAATTACAGTGTCTCCTTAGTAAGACTTAGATCTTGCCTCCTTCGTTATTTCACCAGAGCTGGGGCTCCTGGCAATGAATGTTAATTATACCAAAGGCAGTTGTTCGTATTAACCTACAATGTCCTTAGCTGCTTGGCTGGGAGGTGGGGCTGTTTCTACCGTACATTTAGAAAAGATGCTAATGCTAAGACTATTTAAATCAAGCAGATCCTGATGTGAGACAAATATAGAAGGTTCTAGGCTGAACCAGAGTGATCAGGGATTGTGCTGCATCTGGAATGGCACAAAACCACATCTGGAATGTCCTGTTCAGTGTAATTTTTTTTTTTTGCAATTTTTATTGTATTACTCTGAGTTCTTTTTAGTTTGTGTCTTTGTACTGGAGAATTAGTTAAATGCATCTCTCACTAGGGCTTTTTGATTGCAAGCCCAATAAAGCCTATCTGCTTATTTGTTTATACAAACCACATTATGGATAATAAACATAACAAGGTTGTACAGTGGATATAAACAGTTAAATCACATTGCTGGAAAGGTACACTGAGACAGATACAGAAAAGAGAGGAGCGAGAAGAGTGTAGCAGCATATTTTAAGAGAGGTAGCACGTAGCTAGGAAATTCATGAACTCCAATTATATTCCATTTTCTTTACTTTCGGTGCTATATATTTTCTTGTTTAGGTCATTGCATGGTTCATTCTGCACCACTGTTTTTTAATTATTTGAGTGCCTCTTCAAAACACTTTTGCAGTAGATTTGCTTTCTGGAATAATTACTTAGCTATCTCTTAGTGTTCATGAATTCTGATGTTACTTTGTCTTGGAACTAGTAAAATACAAAAAAGAATTTACACTGCTGGAATAAGCAGGTTAAGGAAAAAAAGTAACCTTTTGATGGATTTTACTTCAACATAGAAATGAGTTCTTGAATATAAAACTAAATTTAACTCATAAAAACTGCAGAATGAAGTCTTATTAGAACTGAGTTCATTGTAAGCATAGTTTTAAGAGCATTCTCCTTTTCCAGACTCAATTTCAGTCTCTGGATGCAATTTATACAGCTCAGCCCTGTAATCAATCCCTCAATAGGAACCAGGAACTGCAGGTGCAAGCCTTAAAATGTTGCATGGGGCCTAATTTAAGTGCCCTGGAATCAGACAGTGAAGGATGGACCTCGCCAGGGCTCAGACAGGCAGTGGCCTCCCCTGCCTTCCCAAAGGAAAGCCTGAATCTCCTCTTGCTGTCTCTGGCCCATCCCCACTCAGGTGCCTGCAGGTGACAGGCACTCTCATTGCTTCCCGTGCCAGCAGCATGGCATGTTGCCCGATTCAGCCTTCTGAAAAATTGTTTTTCTTTTCTGTACCAGGAGTTCCTACACTTTGAAGTATCAACAAATGGTTTGTTTTCATATTTTCATGGAGGAGGAGAGAGCTGACAGACTGTTGGTCTGACCAGTGTGTTGGAGGGGTGGCAGCTCCCCCCTCCAATCCACTGTCACCTTTGGAATTCTATAAAATGTCAAAGATATAAATAAAGTTCTTTCTTTTCCAGCACGACTCAGCGTGTAAGTGCAATTCTTTCCTGTCTCCTATTCCCACAATGGTCCTGCTGGCTGAAATGCACCCTGGTAAAAGTGAATTGAGCCATCCTCTGCAACACCATTTGCTCGCAGCTGGATGTTCAAATATGCTCAGGAAAGGCCAGTAAGCAAAAGGAGATGCCTAACTAAGTGAATGATGCCTAAAAAATAAATAAGCTGCTTGCACATATTTTAATATAAGGGACTAATGAATCAGGTATCTGAAGTCCATGAGAGGGCTGACAAACAGGAGCACTCTGGTGTTGTGTGGTGCAGACACAGCCTGGGACTTTCCAAATGGGGAACTCCAGGCAGAGCAGCTGTCCCCAGCCAACAGCACACCCTGCACAGGGCTGACATCCACAGAAAGCCTCAGTTTGTCCAACAGGACACCAGGCTGCTGGGTCCCAAAGGTGCTGTTTGAGCACCACCTCCTAGATCCTGCTTATGAAGAGGTTTCTCCAGCAGAAAGCCAAGCTCAAGGCTAAACAAAATGGACTTGGGCTGTGAAGTGCTGGGATGAGACAAACCAGAGCTGTTGGGTGAAGCCAGCAGTGAGCAGCCTCATCCTGCAGTGCCAGCGCTGGGTCAGGGTCCCTGGACTACTCAGAGTGGTCACTGCTGTCACTGCCACGCCAGCACCCGTGGGTGTGAGTCCAGCCCTTGGGAGAGGCAAGTCCGGGAAGAGGACACCAAGATGACCTGCCCTTGGAAAAATGGAATTTAATGGAATTTTGGCTCAAAAGTGCAGATCAAACTCACCTGAGCCAATGACCAGCTTTTTCTAGCGGTCCTTTGAAGATTTATGAATTCAAAACAACAAGCAAAGCAGACAATGAACATTATGGACATGGTTTTGACTTTACCAGCACTATTTTCTATCCCAGCATATTTCCAACTCATATTATATTAAAGCTGTTTAGTGTTACGTTCATTATAGCATCTTTCATTAGAATTTCTCTCTTGGGTATGAAGAGATAATCCACATGAAAATTTTTTCCCATTATGGGCCACGTTATTAAGTCCATTATTGTATTTTAATTGATGTTATTATAGCACATTAAGTACTTTGACATGGGTTAGAGATAGTTTGTTAATAACACTATTACTGAAATACTAAAAGCTGTGTTTCTATTCTGGTTGATGTCGAAGCTTTCAAAATTGTACTCATTCTGTCACATAACTTGGGAACACAAATCTGGCATTATCCCAGTCTTTTATAGTGCTTCTAACTTCCCTAATAATCTGCTGTTTCAACAATGCTCCTATATATCACTGAACCAGGGGTGCCACAGAGCAATATATCACATCTGGTTACAGTCATTGGCTGTGTCAAACAAAGTTTTATCCTGTATAAAAAGTCTGAATGACTTCAGTTTTGCTATTTACGTGCATAATGATAGAATAACTGTTGGGATGTTTTAAGAATTTCCTCTTGGCAAATTTTGGGGCTTACTTACAGTCTGTTGTGCTTTTTCCAGTATTTGTTTCAGATGCCTTTGTGTCTCCTACATCCTCGGCAGAACTACAAACACTTTTGTCATCACCAAATCCTTTCCAGCAACACCCTGCATGATTTAACAGACTGAATTTGTCAGCTACACTATCTCTGTTTCTATTCATCATGGACAAATTTGCAGTTTTCTGTGCCATGTTCCAGGTTAAACAGAATTAAATAGCAAACAGCACAGGCACCTTCCTTAAAAAAAAAACACAAAAAACCCCCCCAAAAAACCAAAAAAAAAACAACCCCCCCCCAAAAAAACAAAAACAAACAAACAAAAAAAAAACACACACACAAAAAAACAACTAAGGAAACTTGTTTATAGTGAAACAGAGTAAATGGGGGGCTTCTGATTAATATGTGGGCTGAGCTTTCTTTCAGGATAAGACCTTACTTCAAAAGACTATGATGAAACATCTAGTGAGAATTTCCACTGGTATAAAGCAAAAAAAGGTAACCAATTAAGCTAACATTCAATACTTATGCCTGGGTCTCAAGCAGAGATTATATCTTTACTATTTGACACCAAAAGACATTCCTGGGCATTGTACTTGAGCAGGGAGGCTTTTAAAACAATTTTGGCCCTGGGTAACTCATTTTCTCCATACTCCATACCATGACACATCTTGCATGTGACTACCCTGTTTAGGAGGCTGGGAAAGTCCAACAGTGTGGATGTAGACTCTTCTGCCAAAGAACTTTGGTTCCGAACACACTAAATTTACTCACAGAGTTGTGGCCAGCTCGTCCCATTGAAATGATGGTCGTATTTGCCCATCACTCTTTTAATGTTTTCTGCAGAGGCTCAGAGACAGCCTATTTTCCAGCCAGAATGTGGAAAGACCATTCCCATCAGCTTCAGTGAGAGATGAATCAGGTCTCAGAGGCAGAAATCTATGGACAAGTAAAGCAATGAGGAAAACCAATTTTTTTTCTCTATGAGACTACCAATCCAAGAGTTCTATTCATGAAACTCACACAGATCACATAAGCTTCTGAAAGTCTGGAGATGGCTATCTGAATTGGATTACAGCCCTCACCAAAATGCTGCAAACCAGAGTGATGCAGCTCCTTCCCACCTCTGGAGTCAAGCCAAATGCAGCTCCTACACCGAGGGACTGTTTTGTGACCACTGGTGGAGTAGGGTGGACACTGGGACTGCCCCTGCCTTGGGAGAAAGCAAACCAGTGGTGAAGGTTTATTTCATCATGTTTTCCTGGGATTCTGCTAGACACTTAACCCTTTCCCTGGGTTAGAAAGAGGGAAGAAATTAGACAAGGGGGAAGTCTACTTCATACCATGCTGGGAGCTTTCCTTCACTTCTTAAGGCCCATGGTGTATTTTCACAGCCCTTTTCCATATGGCAAGCTTGATATGCAATGACCACAGTGTATGCAAGCCCTTAACTATGTGAAATAGATTAATTAAACTAGGCATTTGTAGATAAAGCACATTAACAGCTACTTGGTTGCATAGTTTTATGAACTCTCTGTCACACTTTTTTCTAGGCATAGGTATTTAATCTAAACCTGTAAGGCAAATATTACTCTCTCAGGCTTTTGTCTTTTTCAGATGAGTGTTCCTCCTGTTTACCCACGTGAATTTTTTTCCTTTTTCTCAGGTGATTTACTCCTCCCAGGGAAGCCTGAAGGGTCTGAGGGCAGCAGCCACTGTGGCTACCGATGCCAGTGCTGACTGGGTTGGTTAGATTGCTTGGTTGTTTTTTTAACACAAATAAAACTGACTGAAAACAGCTCTCAAAAATCTTTTCTTAGCAATATGGTGTACAGTAGTTTACAGCCTACAACTGCATTGATGTGACCCACAGGCATTTATGGCAAGCAAGAAGCAGTCTTTCTTTCTTTATCCAGGTTTCATATTTTTATGTGTGGAGGACAACTCCTTTTGACTTCTGGATAAACTCTGCATTTTGTATGCAGGTATTTTGCTAATCCAGCTGTTTTCACTTCCCTGCAGAGAAATTGTTTTTGGATCATCATGATGACCTTCCCAACACCTTCAGCACTCTTTTTTCCTGTATTGCAGCACTGGACTCCAAAAGCTTCTTAGTTTTAATTCTTGTTCTGCCAGAGGGGTCTTCTTTACTATCAGGAGGTCAATTAATACTCCAATGCTCCATTTCTCCACAAACATCAAGGGATATTGTGGTAATAATTGGAAATTTTTGACAGAGCTCTCATTAGCAGCAGCTTCATTAAAATGTTTTACAAAAAAAAAGGACTCTGCAGCCGATATTAGCAAAAAGTATTTTGTGCAGGGGAGACAACAATTCTGAAAGAAAAAAGTCCAAACTTGCTAGGTGCAATTTCCCCTCTCCTCTAGACATTAAAGGCTGTTCTCTCTGTTTCAGTGCTCTGCTGACTTCCAAAAACCTTTTGTGCGACCTCAGGAAGCACTCGCTAAATTGGTGCAACAAAGTCATTGGGTTCTCTTTTTTTATTTTTTTTGTGAAAGATATTTACATACGTAAAATCCCCAGTCCCTGTTGCAATTTGCATCCCTCCTCTGCTCCCTTCCTTTATCCACAGAGGGTGAGAAACTATTATACACCCTCTCCAGGACCTGTGGGACGGCCGCTGAGCTGGGAGGGACGCGTGTGGAACGCAGGGATCTCTGCTTCTTGAGCAGCAGCCCAACATCAAACTCTCAGTGGATCTAACACAGGACACGGGAGCTAGAGGGACAGATTGCTAATGTCCCCAACAGCACGCACTGCCTGCAAAACAGATTCAGCAGTTCCAGAAAGCTGAAAGGAACTGAGGAAGGAAGGAACAGAAATCAGAAGAACGGTGCTTTTCGGAGTCTTTTCTATCTACTTGAGTAGTGCTATGTATAACAATAGTACATAGCAAGTCCCTGAGCAGAAATTAAAATGGCTGATGGAATCCTTGTCACGTCTATGATGATCTTCAATACCCAAATTAATAGCTGGGAAGCATATCTTGGTAGACAGATACTTAAAAGCTGTCTCTCCCCAAAGAGGCATCCTGCCTCCTCTATGAGCTAATCCATTCCTGCTAATGGATTTGGCAAATGAGCCTTTGTTTGCACCCCAAAAGGGCACTTTCATGGTCCTTCTAAAGACCCTGAAACTTGGTGCAGCTTGCACATACTCACTTGCATTCCAAGTTTTTGGGACTAAGATCCCCACATCAGACACACAGTGTGAAAAGAGGCTGGCTCAAGGCAACGTGAGCCAAGGAAAATGTTAAAAACAAACTGCTGCTTGTGTTGCTTTTGTTTGTGTGTTTCCTAAGGGTCACAGATGACCTTTTTTTAAATTTGTTAATAACGCTCCTGATTGTGGAACTCTGGTGCATTTATACATCTAATGTGATTTGGAGAGCTTCCACTCCAGCATGCCTGAAGATGCAATGCAAGATCCTCTCACTTTCACCACTCAAGGACTGTAATATTGGTGCATGACCTCATCCGCTTCAGGTTCATCATCCTCTTCAGAAAAGCAAAGGGCAATTCTATCGCAAAACAAGGGGGTCACTGCGTGGGGCAGCATGGGGCTGACTGCACCCTGAGCAGCACAGTGAAAGCTTTTAGGAGATAGCTGGGAGCTGGACAAGAGAAGTCTCCAGACAGACCTCATAGCAGCCTTCCAGTACTTGAAAGCATTTATAAAAAAGATGGAGAGTGACTTTTTACATGGATAGAAAGTGATAGGGCAAGGGGGAATGGTTTTAAACTAAAGGAGAAGAGATTTAGATTAGATGTTTGGAAGAAATTCTTTACTCATAAGGTAGTGAAACACTGGAACTTTTAATGTT
>VYZR01029966.1:20066-37691 GCA_013400675.1 Oxylabes madagascariensis
AAATGAGTCAGTGGTCCATTCTGGGGTGGGGTCACCCAAAATGAGGAAGTAAAATGAGTCTTCCTCTCTCTGACCTTTCTACCTTTTCAGTGCATACGTGACAAACGAATCCTTGGTAGAACTTATAGTTTCCTGTGCTTCATGAGCATGGGAAGCCTGCAGCTTCTTTCTGTGTTGCTGATACCTATTTAATTCCTGGCAGGCACAGCTACACAAACATAAAGTTGACAAGCAGTTATTTATGAGACCGGCATAGGTTATCTAAGTTCCGGCTTCTGTTAACTATGAACAATGCTTATCTTCTTCAGCTAACTCAGCAACATCTAAACTTTCCTAAAATCCTTAATTCTTCAAAATTAATGTCTCACTCTGACCGCAACTGCACTGAGCCTCTTGGCAGCTGGGGGTGGGAAGCACCAATAAGACTCAGCACCCAAGCACAGGCACCAGGACAGAAACAGTTCCCGACCACGTGCCACCCTAACAGAGCAGTAAAAGACAGAAGTTCTAATCAGCTGGATTGGTATGTCTAGGCAGTCTTTTGAGGGATGCCAGAGGCTGATGGTGAGGTCAGACATCACCAATATCTGCACAGATGCCTGCAATTTCTGACAATACGGGCTCTGAAGGCATTGCTTTGGGACATCAGCATGAATGCATCTTGTGGTTAAGCAGGAAAATATAACAAGATGTTTAAGAGCCTCTTTTCCTGCAGATATGCAGCAGCCTGCCTCAGAGTAATCACTTCTCGAAATCAACTGGTGATAGAAATTATTACGTTTAGCTTTTGCTTTGTTTAAACCTCATCCTGGGAAAGAGTAAGAGGATTTGGATAAAAACCTAAACCTAATTAATCTCTTAGGTTTTATGTTTCCTTAATTTGACTTTATTTTTAGTGTATTTTACAAACGAGATTCTTTTATCTAGGGAAGCCAAGCTTACATTATTTTTCTATCCCAGTTTGCAAGAATTGCCAAGGCTGGATGAGGCAGTCCACAGGTCTGTAATGCCATTCAGTTGTAGCAGGTTTTACAGTATTCACCCTGAAGCACATACTGCTCATGGCATTTTACTACTCTAAAGTATCACACTTGGAATTGCCCAAAAGAGAGCACTTTTGACTTTAAAAAGAGGCTCTATAACTATTCTCTCTGCCTTGGCTGTTTGCTCAATGGGTTCTTTTCTTCCACACATGGTGAAGAAGACAATGTTTAGCAATTGAAGTAACTCACTATACACCACGTTTGGATATAATATTCACTAAATCCTGAGGTGAACAAGGTAAGGAATAGAACATTTCTTAAACACCTACATACACAAGGGTACTGATACTTTTCCAAAGATCTAAAACCAAACCAGGATATAACAGGAGGGCACCAAAACCATGGCAAAACGATTAAAATACAGCAGCAAGAGCACATGGCCCTGCTGACACCCTGTCCGTGCTTGTGACTGGTAATGCCCATGGACACGTGGCTGCCTCACCTCCAGCACGTTCATTAGCACGTGCACATTCACATGTCTCATAAAATTTGATCCTATTTAGCATAAATTGTCCTTCTGTTCCCTTGTACTCTTGTGTGCACAGAGGCATCACCACAGAGCTGGCAAGAGGCAGGTCCAGAGCCTGCGCCAGCCTTTTCTCTGCTGCTGGTGGGCAACGGGCAGAAAAATTTGTAATATATTGAAGGGATAACAATGCACCATCTCACTTTGTAGTAGCAAGAAGCCACTTGTTTTTCAGTTCATTTTCTAGTTGCTTACAGCAAACACAGCATCACATGCACCCTTTTCTCCTCTGCTGCTATTTGCAGCAATGGAAGCCTTCAGGTGCTCTGCACCACATTGCACTCATCTTGATTAAGGGTTTGCTCTCTCCATAGAGGGCCCATCACTAGCTCATTGACACAAGTTGTCTCAGACTTCAATTAATTTAATTGAATGTGTTTTATTTTATTTTACTGCCTCCTGTGATTCTTCAATCAGAAGACAGCTTTTCTGCTTTCTGAGACGGTGCATACATTCAAACCCAGCATTTAGGAAAAAACCGACACTACTTTCAAATGGTTGCATTGTATTTTACTGAAAATCATTGAGACATGTTTCAGTCCTTCTAAACTGGTCTGCTGCTGAACCAGTTCTGCAGACATTACATATCTGTGCATACACTGCCACAAGAATACCAGCCATCAGCTGACACTGTTTTCATTAAGAAGTTTGAAAAGCTGCCATTTTTTCTCTCTGCTTCAAAGAGAACTCAGATGGGCAGAAGCCAAGCAGTAAATCTCAAAAAAGGGCTTTGTCTAAAGTACCACAGTAACCCCCATGCTAACAATGAATACCTGCTGGAGGTAGTTAATTCCCAGATGAGCCCAAAATCAATAAGTCAAGGATGAGTTAACATCAACAGTCTCCTTCCCACAGTGGCTGCAGCACAGGAGTGGGCAGGAGGAGGGTTCTGAGCAGGGCTGGTCTGCAATATGCTTCCTAATTTCATCCTTATCTATGCCTCTCGCTGCAGCAGGAACACTTATGGCACCAATCAGCCGAAAGAGAAAGCACAGAGAAAACAGAATCCTTCTCAAAGCAGTAGGTCTGCATCCTCCCTCACCAGCCTGTGGCTATAGAAATTGTGGGAAGTGTGACAATGTTTTTTCAGAAATGTTTTTCTACAGAGCCAGCACTGGAAAAAAATGTGTATGGTACTCAGTTTTCCACAAAACCTCCACTGATTTCAATGGCCAAGACTCAACAAAATACCCTTAATTTTGGCCTATTCTGTACCCCGGTAAAACAAGCAGGGAAAGAATAATTCTGCTCCACAGAAATCAAACCTTTCCTAACCTTGCTCTGCAGATGACTGTGTTTGTGGGCAGTTTGATTGGCCAGAGTCTGAACACAAGGAAAGCACAGAGCCTTTTCAGCTGGAGCCAGCAGCTGAACAACACTGGGATAGAGGATGGGGTGCTGAATAATGTATGCTGAAAGAAGAATGGAAGTGAAATATTGGATGCTCAGCACTTATTTAAATTTTAAAAAATCTTATTAAAAAGCAGGCAAAGAATGTGGAAAAGATATAGAGAAAATGTGAGCCCACATTTTTACGTCCACATAAATGGCAACAATTTCTTAAGCTATTTATACTGATGTTTAAGACTAAAACTCCTCGACATTACTTCAAACAAGCAGGCAGGCTAATCAAACTGACAACAGGAGCTATAGCAGCAGTTTGCTAGGAAAAAAGCTACTCATTATAGGTCTTTGTACAAACACAATCCAGTTATATGAACTTAATACGGGGAGAAAACCTTCAGAAAAAAACCATTTTAATCTGAAAAGCAACTGTGTCACATAAGTCCCACTTCCAAATGACTGTAAGTGCCCTTCTGTCAAGATTAATAATTTTCAAGGATTTTTAGTACTATTAAGTTTGTTCATCCAGACACGTGATCCCCTTCATGAGAGGGCACAAGCAGAAATCAGCCAAAGATCTTACTGGTTTAAAAGGACAGAAGTTTTGATAAGTGTTATAAATGAAATAGCCAATTTTAATAATACTGATTTATTATGCAATTAACTAAAAAATTTAATGGGCCACGAAAATGAATTTAGGCAGCACCGAGCCCGGGAGTCGGCATGGGGTGAGCTACCAGCAACATGCACTAGGCATAGACTCTCAATAGTTCATCCCCACAGGGAGTTTTAAATACATTTTTATACTATTTCAAGGTGGGGGGTAGTTACAATGTGTCCTTTGGGTTTTAATGTTTTTTTTTACAAATTCATAGTCCGGGGAGCACATGGGCTTTTGGAAAAGTCCTTCGGGCAATTCGGTGTGGAGGATGATCTCATCTAGGGATGCTGGGGTCCAGGCGTCTTTTGTCCATGAAAATTTGTACTCTCGGAAGTCCGCCTTTCGTTCGTGAATATCAAAAAGATGATGCTTTAGATTTCCAGGAAAGTCCTCCTTTCTCTGTTTTGGGGAGACAACTTCATCGCTGATGGGCAGGCGTTGGCTCCGGAGATTCTCCACGATGGCCAAAATTTACATTTGTTTGTGTGGTGTTGTCAGTGAAGCTTTTCTGCTCGGCTAACTTTTTTGGTCTTCCCTTTTCAATTGCAAATGCTTATGGGAAAACGGGTGTCCCTGCTTTCTCCTTTTCCCGACTATGAACCCTATATTCTATATACTACAATCAATTATGAAACACAAATTATCCCATATTATTTACAACAATAAGGTTCAGTACAATTTCAATGGACACTGGTTTTCTGAAAAGGGTCCTGTATGTGAGCACTGTGAGCTGAAGGAGTGGCTCAGCACCAGGCATTTGAATGTTGCCATCCACCTGAGGCACATGCACCAATTTGAGCCTTACTTTGGTGGCTCCCCTTCCGCAGCTATGTGATGACACACTAATTAGGGGAGGTATAACATCGAAATATGAGAGCTGCACATTAAATCTTGATACTTCAAGCACCAAAATAATGGTCTCCTCTTCAAGCAGAGACACCAAAGTCCTGCTGTACTCCTGCAGTATTGGAGGAGATAAGAGCGTGGCAGAGCTTCCATCCTTTTCCACACGGCAGCTCTGCAGTTGGTCTACTCAGATCCTTTGAGATTAAGAAGGAACTTGTGGAAGGAGAATTGAGGGGGAGTTGCAGTCACTTAGACTTAACCTGACTTTTGGTATGCAACACTAGAATGTTAAGGTAATAGACTTTGCATTTTTATTTTTTTTTCTAAAATTCATCTTAGTTGCCTTGGTTCAACAATTTTTCTTCTTCAGCCAGGCTCTTCACTGTGAGGTAAATTGACTTGACTCCGTGAATTGAAAGGCTGGAATTTCTTTCTCCAAGGAAGTGCATAACCAGCTGCACACCCACGTGAAGCCCATGGCAGCCCCCCGAGGGCACGGCAGGACTGACAGCAGCTCTCCCAGCAGGACAAGGAGGTGCAGCACTGAACTAGCAGGTGACCCTGCTGTGACACACACAGCTGTCCAAGCACCTCAACTAGTGACATTGATGGGGGAACCCCTCAATAAAAATACTTGGCAATTACAAATTTTGTGAATTTAGGCCCTGTTCACTCAGCTTGTCCTTAAATCAAGTTTCAGATTGGAAAAACGTGCCGAATACGATTACTTTTGTCATTTAACACATTATGACTTAAAAACATTGAAAAATCCCCAAGGCACATGTCATGCCAATTGGGTGCTTTCAATAGTTGAATACATCTGAATAATAAATTCAGTTACAACCTCTGTGTGTGTTTGGGAAATAGGATGACATGAGACCATATTGATGTTTATTTTATCTGAGGATATACACCTAACATGAGAAAAAAAAAAAACATTTCCCACAGTGAAGTCCAGACATACCCATTTCTTGCACACGCTTGAAGGAACTGGAACTCTCTTAGAGAGATTAACTAGTTTGGGATAAACTCTTGCTCAAAACTCTAAGGTAGAAAAGACAGACATGTTATGAATTATAACATGTCCTCTTTCTAATTTGAATTAACCTATGTTCATTTATTTTTTTTCAGTTTCTGCTTTTTTTTGCTTTCACTGAAAAGCCACAGAAAAATCAAAAGACCAGTCTTTAATAAAACTTGTGATGATTTGTTATTTATACTATATAAACATATTAATGTTTGTTGAAATTGCTTTCTCTGTAGATAAATGAGTCCCAATAACTGTATTCTTGGCTCAGGACAGAACACAAACTCTTTACGCATGCATACACAGTGAAAAGGTGAAATTTTTCCTACTTTGTTTCTCAATATTTGACAATTCTGAAGGCATGAATGTAAAACTTTGAGCACTGGACTCACAGACTAAGTAAACAAAGCATAGGGGAAATCTTGACTCCCTTACGGTTGTGTTATAACCCCTCCTGACTGACCTGATCACTCTTTGTCATTACCTAATATTTAATTATGAGCCAAACAATTACTTTGCACTCAGCATTGCATAAACTTCTTACTAATCAATTAAGGGCATTAGAAGCAATTCCTGTTGAATCCCTATTTATCAAAGTTACCATGAATAAAAAGCAGGACACTTTCAAACGCTGGCTGAAATTAAGGAAGCCTGGAGGCAGCGCTGCTCTGCAGCTGTCCCTGCAGCCTGCTGGTTTATGCCAGCTCTGAGGTGTCCCCTGGTGGTCATAACAGCAGCAGGACCAGCCACTAACTGGCCAAATCTTCCCTGAGAGATCAGGTCAAATGCCCCAAAATGCAGAAAATGGATCAGTTTAGATGTAGGTAAAACATAAGAGATTTTAATTAAACAACAACAGCAACACAACTGAAAAAGCTTTTATATGATGAATTTTTTTTTTCTTTCTTTATTGCATGGGGAGTTGCACACCCCTGTGGGTTTTCTGTGTATCTCACACAACCCTTGCAATGTCAGGGACCTGTGTGATAACCTCCTCTTTTTCTGAGCCACATTACACATGCTTTGGATATATTTTGCTTCAGTATAGGAAGTACTGGCAAACACTCTGTGCCCTGCAATGTTTAAGTGTTTGCAATATAATACAAACCCCACCCACATTACACAACGAGCAGACCCTGGAATAGTTTGCAAGGGTCATGGTGCTCCCTTCTGAATCTGCATTCCCCAAAATATTTCTTTGCAGAAGCTAAACTTTATGGTCTTGCCTTTTGGCACATCCTACACTTACTCAAACATACACTTTTTACTGCACTATTGATGCTCAAAACAGTAAGAACAAACATCATATAACCCGTAGTACAGCAGAGGAATTGCAGGTCAGAGATGTGAAGCCCAGTCTCACTGATACTTTTTACAGAGAAAATCTCTGTAGGGTAAACATTTTCTGGATTAAAAGCAGAGATGGAATGTGAACAGAAAGACAGAATAAATCAGCATCTTAGGAATACTTGACAATGTGACCCTTGTTCTGTTTATTCTGTTGACATTTTGTTCCTCACCTCTAACTGCAAATATGTATCGGAGGCTTGAGGGGATAGTAGGGTATAAAGTTTTGATTTGAGCTCACATGGTATGGCATGCCAAGAGAAATACAGCACTCAGGTCATCCACCTCAAATTAATGCCGATACAACTTTTATGTACTTTCTCTGAGGTTAATATGGTACTCTCATGTCAGTGTTAGTGGAGAACCATGTAGCATCAAGTGCCTACATCACACTGCCATGATTCTGTCTCCATTTCAGATGTTTTGGGTGCTACTGCCCCAAAACTATCTACTAGAAGCCACAAAAAGGATATACTAAATCAAAATGCATGGAGCTATGAGTGCCTTGAAGTTGAAGCAATTTCTTATCTCTCTTCTTAAAAACCAAATATTTTTATTTGCCCCAGGCCATGTTGTCCCAATCATGCAAAACACTGAAGAGAAGGTCTCCAATAAAGGAAATCTCAATGGTGGAAAGCAAAATATGCAGAGGTGCTTTCCTACATTATTGTGAGTGGCCCTGGGACAGACTGACATTGAGGTGCAACCTTACCTCAGCCCACCTGCAAACCCAGGGCACCAGTTCTGCCCTGCTGCTGCTCAGGAATGCCTGACCAGGAGCAAGGAATCTGGGGAGGCCACAGGCAGCAGTGTCCCTCTGACACTGGATATTCAGGGTGAAATCCTAACAACCCTTTACTAGCCCTAAAGGGATGGAAACAGGGGGTTTTAAGCATGAGAACATACTGACTTTAACAGCCACACAGACATTTTCAGAATTAGAAACAAAATATATATATCACATAGAGAAACTGAAAATATCTCTAGTAGTTGTACTTGAAACATTGTTCATTTTTAAACTTTTTTTAATAGCGACAGACTGAATATTGATTTTTTAAATGTGGGGAAAGAAAACATATAAGAGAAAGAGAAAAAAAATTAAAATTAGTAATGAAAACAGGCTGTTTCAATGTGCTGAGTCCTTCAAAATTAGAGTTAATCCCAGAGAAAAGGAGTCACAGGTAAAGGGCAGGTGCATAAATCATTAGCACATTAATCTATGCAATAACTTCATATTTACTGTAGCTGCCTGAGGAAGCTTAATTTATTCTTCTTCTGCTCACAGAATAACAACAGTTTCGGCCAGAGGTCTTTCTAATCAGTTATCTGCATTTGGTTTAACTTATTTATCCAGGAATACGCTCCCTGATACAAAATGGCCAGCCTCATTTCTCCTCCATTTTTAATACATTTTTTCAAAGGGAACTTGTCTCTGCGAAAAGTTCACCCAGCAGGGATTCAAAATGACAAATACTACTGAGTTGTCAGGCTTACCACCCTCCTTTGGTCTTTCCCCATTTCATTCTCCCTCAGCTGTTTTCCCCAGTGGTGTAATGAATAGGCCAATTGATTTTGGTTTTAGTACAAGTTCCTTGCAACTGCTGTTTTTAGGCATGGATTGATCACTGAAACCCAAGGTCACCGTTGTGCCTAATAGCCCTTCCTCTAGCTAATGTTGCCAGACTTGACTGTCTTTTTCAGATGCATTTAGTGAGCTTTAGCATTTATACCAAAAATTTCAAGACTCGAGGCTTGCTTTGAGTTGTCCTTATTGTTGATTTTTAGCTTAAGTCACTGTGATCCAGCTGTTTCAGGGAATTAGGGGAAAGTGTTGGTTGTAAAAAAAAAATGAGGTATGACAGAGAGGGTCATGCTGGTGCCAGCAGCATGTCCTGATCACTGTCAGGAAAATCTACCCACTCAAGGGTTGTAAGTTGTAAGCATTAAAAAAGCAGAGTTTGTTTATAGTTGATAAAGACTCATTAGGGTCTTGACAGTGAATTTTCCAAACATGATTTAAACATTTCTGAACAGTCCATGGCAGCAACTAATTAAACTTTTAAGAAGTGGAAGAAGGGAAGAAGGCAAGATAGAAAAACTGAGGTAGAGAAGAAAGATCTGGATCACCACCAGGGTTCCAGTGCTGTCTCTGGTCCAGTTCCTCCGGGTGATGGGTACACACACAGTCCCCTAAGTTGTGCTATTTGTAGCATACGCACATTTTTTTATTCTTGAACCTGGAAGGTTGTGGTTTAAATTCCCCTGCTCCCTGTCGGAGACACAAATGCAACGCTGTCTCAAACTTGTTTTTAGAGATAGTTACCAAGATAAGGAAGTTGGTCCCCAAAAAATGCTGTCCTGCCTCCACAAGACTCTCTTCTCTAACCCCATTTTGTCTCATCAGTATGGTAACATCCCCTTTCTCGTCTCCGAAGTGTTTGAGACATTAATTCCTTCAAGTTTACATTAACTCTTTTATGTTTTCAGTCTTTCACAAATAGCACATCCATGATGACCCAGCATGCCCAATTTCACTTGCCACCATACAGAGAATTCCTGAGTCTCAGTCTACTCTCAGATTTTCTTTTATTGAAGAGAAACCATTTTTCACAAGAAGTGAGAAACATCAAATAAACCCAAAGAAAATAAAACACAGAAGAGAGTTGGGGAGCATACAGACTGCATAAATGTTTTACATCTTGCCTTGTATTCCACTTTAATTCATTGGAAATCGTGCTACAGCCTCTAGGTGTCAGGGAAAATACTCTGCAACTACACGTATGATTCCTCATAAAAGGAAGAATTCCTGCTCCAGAAGCTGATCCAGCATACTTATGTGGTCCAGCAGGATAAGGCAGCCAGACATCACTGGCAGCTTACAAAGCTTTTCAGAGTTTGGCACTCTGGTTTCTGTCAAGAGATTGCTTAAATTAGGGGTGAGCACACATGAAGCTCTTCAGAGGTGCACAGCACAAAAAGCACTGGCAGCACCTTTTCACAGAAAAACACAGACAGCAGATTAGAACTGGGGAATTCTCTTGTCTGGATCAGGAAATCCAGACTGTATTCTCACTGACTGCTCTCTATCCTCAGTGGCTTCTCACCTGTGAAACTGAGGCATTACTGCCTTGGCAATGTGCTTCCCACATGAAACTGCTCTGAAACAACAAGTGATTATTATTTATTGCCACTCATGGTTGATACACTAAATTGGGGAACCTGAAAAATGAACACATTGATGCGTGGCCAAGGAAAAATCTAAAGTGCACCCTGTTTGGACCTCCACTCATGATATGGGGCTTGGGAGATGCAGCCAAACAAATTCATCCTACAGTTTTGGTAGAGTTTGTGTAGCAGCTGGCCTCAGCCTTAATCCCTGATAATTAAGTGAGACATTTTTCAGAACTGAATTTCTATAAATGAGTGGAACTTCTCCGAGAGTACCAGTCTATCTCCAAATGCTCAGGATTGGATACGTGGTAGAAATGCAAGTTGTGTTTACTTTCCACTGCTAATGTACACAAATCAGAAGCTCAAAGTAAAAATGCTTTCCCCATGTCAGGCTTTTTCCTTAATCTTGTTCTGAAAGAACAGATATATGAATGATTTTACACACCTCTATTGAAAGTGTCTGAAAAATGTCATTGCATGCCACCATTTCTGTCAGAAGCACCCAGGTAGCAGAGGATGGATGATTTATGTGATGCTTTATTTCATGATTTATGTGACAGATTTCAAAGTACGTAGCACAAACATCAGTTTTACAAAGGACATTAAAACTATCTACTAATACAGTTTTCAAGTGAGACCATGTACAAGACAGCTAAACAGAAAAAAAAATTAAAAGATAAAGTGAAGACAGATAACAGGCAAAATTCTTTTTTTACTTCATGTTTTTTCATTTCGTAATTCAAGACCCATGTGCTTCTTAAAATACAGTACAAAATCTACAAAAGCAGTTGAAGCAGTCATCCAAACTCTGTTTTCTTGTCTGCAGCACACAGCTAGTGCTGAGGGTCACTGCAGGCTTACAGCCACTCCCACTGAGAGGGGGATTTGGCTAAGGAGACCTCAAACCACTGGACTATCCATTGATTCTAATGCTTTACAGTTCATGACTCCTTTCCCTTAAATGAACTTTCTGAAGATGGGGTGAGGATAATCTTTTTCAAGATCTGACATTTACTTTTCTCCTCTTCCAATACACTGAAGTAATCTCTCAGTGGAGATCACAACAATACATGACTGGATAACCGAGCACTTGCTGCCGCCTTCTTCATTTTCTAATTTGTTTTTGCACACATCCGAACTCAAAAAAGGTCAGCTCATGAACACTGCACTCTCCTTTTGCTCTTCAGAGCTAGGCAGGTTTGGAGCACTGAGCGCAGGTTGAAAATGGGCAAATGTGAGCTGCATTGCAGCTATGACAGCACTGCTGCAAGGGGCATCGGGGCACTTGCTCCCTCTGATGTGCTCGTGCAGGCAGATGGGGCTCTGGATGGAACTCAGGTGGAACTCACAGAGAACCAGAGTTTATAACCTTTGGAAGAAGGGACAGCCACTTGGGAAGATTACACAGCTTTTGTGGTGCTGGGCAGAGAGGAAATCAGAAGGGCCAATTCTGTCTGGAAGTTAATTCGGCCAGTGCCCTAAAAGGACAATAAAAACTAGTTCCATAACTACATTAGCAACAAAAGGAGGGCTCAGGAGAACCTTCAGCCTATACTGGATGGGGGAAAAGTGACAGTGACAAAGGAGGAGGAGGAAGGCTGTGAGGTACTTTATGTACGGCCTTCTACAGTGCCCTGATCTCCTCCCAGGACAAGACGACCCACTCAGCAGACGAGAGAGACACAATTCCCTGGAGTATAGTCAAGTCTTCAATGCTGTTTCTAACAGCAACCTCCTGGAGAAACTGACTGCTCATGGTGTGCTCTTTGCTGGTTAAAAAACCGGCTGTGGGGCTGGGCCCAGAGCGTGGTGGGGAGCAGAGTCACATCCTCTGCCAGACAGACACCAGCGGTGTTCCCCTGGGCTCAGCAGTGCGCCTGTTTTATGGGGAGTGACTGAGGGCTTTCATCTGGAGAAGAACAAGCTCAGGGGTGCTCTCACAGCTCTTTACATCTTGCTGAGGAGAGGAGGTGGAGAGGGGGGTGCTGATCACTTTTCCTTGGGACCCAGTGACAGGATGCATGGGAACACTCCACCTCTTCCCCTCTGCTGCTCCATCCTCATCACACTTGTCCCCTGCTCTGGCATGGGGCCCCTTCCAAGGGCTGTAGTGCTTCAGCATAAACCTGCTGCCACAGGGGCTCTGCACGGGCTACATGTTCTCCAGGAAATGTCCATGTCCAGAGCACATGTGACACATGCACAGATCCCTACTCTGGTGCCAGGAAAACCCCATCTTCCTCCTCCCCCTGCTCCTCTTCCTCCTCCTGCTCTCAGGTCGCTGTTGGCAGGGCTGTCCCTCACACTTCTTTCCTCCCTCCCCCGTGCTGCATCTTCCCTCTTGTCACACCGGCCTCCCCTGCAGCTCCACCGCTGCCAGACCTGAACGCCTGGGCCAAAGACACAGCTCTGCCTGTGCCAGAGTGACTCCTCAGCAGCCTGGGAGACACAGGCAATGCTCCTGCTTTGGAAGGAGTGCAGGGAGAACAGCAGGATGTCTGTGTGCACAAGGCTGTGTCCCAGCACCCATCAAACTGTGTCCAGAGGTGGCCGAGCCTCCAGCTGTGGGTCAAGATCTGATGGTCAGAAATAGGCGATGCAATGGCCTCCACAGGCCTTTGGGTATCTCAATTTATGAGACCACCCTCCTGAAAGGAACAGACTAAAGATCCCCATCAGATCCCCATGATGGAACTGCTGATTCCAGCAGCACCTGCCGGAGCATATCCAGAGAAGGGCAACAAGGCTGGTGAAGGGTCTAGAGCACAAGTCCTGTGAGGAGCGGCTGAGGGAGCTGGGGATGTTCAGCCTGGAGAAAAGGAGGCTCAGGGGAGCCTCATTGTGCTTTAAAACTCCCTGGAAGGAGGGTGTAGCCAAGTAGGGGTCGGTCTCTTCTCCCAAGCAACCAGTGACAGGACAAGAGGACATCGTCCTAAGGTGGACCAGGGGAGGTTTAGGCGGGATGTTAGGAGAAAGTTCTTCGCAGAAAGGGTCATTGGGCATTGGGGTGGGCTGCCCAGGGAAGTGATGGAGTCACTGGAGGTGTTTAAGAAACGACTGGATGTGGCACTTAGTGGCATGGTCCAGTCGAGAAAATGGTGTTAGGTTAGACAATTTTTGTCTTCGACTTCTGCTGCATCAACAAGGAGCTAATTCTCTGCTGAGTCTCAAGGACCAATAACAAATGGACAAATTAGAACAAAATGTGGCTGGAGAGGGGAGGGTGTGCAGAGATAGGGCAGCATTTTTCTCTGAGGCCACAAAAGGAAGGAAAGCAGCCGAATTATTACTGTTATTGAGGCAGGTGCAGAAACAGTTACAGGGAAAAATAGAGAAAAAAACAAAAATTGGAAGAAAAGGTAGAGATGATGCCGAAGCAGGCTGTTAATCTCCCAGCACTGTCCAGATTAGAAAACTAATTACATCTCCTGAAGGAAATGGAAACACAGGGAGTGATGCCTGTGATAAGGAACTAGGGGAAAATGATCCTTTATCTCTTTCAAATCCCCCCTGCCACATGCATGAAGCCAGATCCACTACAAAACCTTGGGATGGATGGGGACACCACATGCAGAAAATTACCCAATTTGACCCAATTCAGGTGGCTGATTTGCAAGAGCCCTAAATCAGGCAAGACTGAAATCCAGCAAGTGAAATCCTATCAATGCAGACATCATAATGGCCCATACATTCAGATCCCAGTTGGTTCCTGTCAACAATAAAATTTCTAACAGATACAGGAGAACAAATTCAATATTAATGCAGCAGGATGGTGAGAAGTTGGATGTATGACCCAGATGGCAAAGAGTTAAAATCACCAGAGCAAATGGAGCAAATGTTACCTGCTGAACTGCAAACTTAGAGCTCCTGGGTGAGAGCAGATGTCAGCCACCCACTTTGCAATTTAAGATGACAATGAAAACACTCTGTGTTTCAGTGCTCTGAACTATGGAACCTGGCATCTGCTGGACAGCAGCGTGTGGTCCTTTGGTTTGATGTTAACCCTGACAGTAAAAGAAATGCAGAGGCTGCAGTGCACTTGCTCCATGGGGTGCCTGTACTCCCTGGTTCAAGGATTGCTGATGTATCACAGTGCTAGATTTTGTTGTGGTGCAAGATAGAATTCCTAAACCTGATTTGGCCCCCCTATCAGCTGCAGTACCAACACAGCAAACCTAACAGCCACAATAAAAGCAGCTGAGAGCTGGGGCATTGATGGGGTGGTACCTGACTGCAATACAAACCGTAAAAAATGCCATGTCTTTGAGAATTCCACATTAAACCTGAGATGACAGACAGAAGCAGTCACTAGAGGGAGACAGTGCAACTTCATAAAACAACAACTCCAGAAAACTTTTCAGCTGGAAAATTAATAAAAAGCCAGAAAATCTGTGCCTGTGGGTCTCACAGGTTAATTCGCTGTTTTTGCCTTGCCTAGTGAACTCAGAAGTACAGGACCAACAGCAATATTTACCCATGTTGGAAGAAGATAATAGATATTATGGAAAAAAAGAAACAGCAACTAGCCTTTCCACTTTTCTGTCATAAACACTATTTACTTTTAAAATGCTTTTTCTGAGAGGCCAAGAGAAAAGACTGTCATAGTCTTTGTACCTGTGTATCTATTGCATGACTAAAAGCTCTTCCACCTCAAGTGATAATTCCTTTTATTTTCATCTTTAGCCTCTGAATGAATTACTGTTCATTTAACCATGAAGAAATTAAAGGCCCTGGTATACCTTTTCTTAACCCCTACTGACTTCTGATCTACTAAGTTCTTCCGATGAAGTACTTAGTGATGTACAAATTTATTTGAAAGTGACAGACAAGCTTCTTTAGGAACAAAACTTTGTGACCTACGAAGAATTAAGGAAACGTGATGAGGCAGCAACAGAAATACATTTGTTATGTATTGAATTTAAAATACATTCAATTTAAAGTTTTGAGGTTGGGGTAGGGAAGTTTACAAATTCCCAATTTGCAGTCGTTCCTCTTCTTCATTCCCAATTCTTCCCTGCAGTTCTCTGTTTCACCCCTTTCCCCACTCTCCTTTGCCTTATGTTACCTGTGTCAGCATCATCAGTGACCTAAGGTATAGCCTTGTGCATGTGTCCAGTTACAGACTGATCAGATGAGTCTCATGAAAGATGCTAAGAGAGGGGCAGCACAAATGATGACCATTTCACAAACAGCTTTATTCAGACTAAGACCTGGATAAAGCAAATTGCTCGCTGGATTCTTTGCCAAGAGTTCCTGGGTCAGTGGAGTCAACAGGTGTAGCAGTAATGAGGAAATGCTGACAAAACACTGAGTGAGGATTGGCAGTAAAATACTAGTCCCTGATAGGGACTGCAAAAGGATTGAAGATACATTTGCCTCCAGGACCTCCTCACACTTCTCAAAGGTTTTTCCAACACAGAAAATTCCTATTAGTTTAGCTGTGCTGAGTTAACAATATCCTTCCATGAGAGAATTGTTTATGGTAATCTAATCACTGGTATTCATTTACAGCAGTATTTGCACCAGGGGCTACGTAGCATGGCTATTTCAGTTTTTATAAAAATAATAACTAATATCACACAAACCTGATTTTAGATAGACTAAGAAGTGTGAAAAATCAGCACTGGATGCAAAAGGTGCTAGTCCAATATAAGACATTTGTAAGATGCTTTACCAATATCTGCAATGAGTGTCATTTATGGAGCAAATGCTGCTGCCCAAGGCCTGCTTTCTATTATTCTTTCAGACTCTTTTAAGTAAAAACTAAAGCATAATCAGCTTTAAACTATTTTGTGTTCTGAGTCTTCAGGGGAAATAATAATTCTACATGCTTCTCCTTCTGCCACTCATGACAGCACTGAAAATACCATCCTAGCTAGTTCTGCTTGCAGCCTCCAAGGGCTGCCCTCGAGTGTGACAAAGAATGTTTGTTGTTTTCTTTCACTAAAATCACATGTTTACTTTTATTGTTAAAACTTTAGGAAGAAAAACCCCTTATCCTCGCCTCAATCCTTTCATCTGCTTAAATCTTATCCAAATGACAAAGGAAATTGCATAAATTACAGACAGTGACAAAAAGTGGCGTGTTCATTTACTTAGGGCTGAAAATGAAGGGAATGAATATTCAAAGCAATGTAAGATGTACCACTGTGTTAATTCAGCAAACTGAATTAACTGTTTATTGGCAGCATCTTTGAACTGCATCTGGCTTTTATGAGGAATAATGTCACTTGCCACATAGCTCTCACTGGTGTCAGCAATCAGATGGAAGAGCGAACTGCCAGCTCCTGCCTTTCACTAGAGGCAAAATCCCACACAGAGCAGTCTCCCTCCTAAATTCACAGGATCTGGACAGATTCTGTAGGAATGAACAACATTTCTTGTGGAAACACAGTTGCTGCTAAATTTGGTGTAGATGCACTTCTGCCTCAACCCCAAGCATTACACATTCTTAATATATTTCTAAAAATTCAAAGAAAAAGCACAATTCAGAAACCCTACAGTGGCCATGCCTTAGCATTTTTTTTCCCCCAATCCTTGCCCCATGTCACAATATTCTGCATTTTTCTTCGTTTGGGGGATCACTGTGGTACTGCCTTGGATGGAGAGGTGAATTCACCTGCCTGATCCAACACAAAGAGCATGAAGGCTTTATGATGATGTATGTGATTTTTAAAAGAAACAAGGTCAGCTAAGCCACAGGTGAGTGGTACATTCCTGAGGCAGTATGGATTGGAAACCCTCTGCAAAACAGACCTTTCTTGTCTCCGAGGAAGGATCTCTTGCCTTTTTCTCCTTGAGCTCTGATTTGTGGTTTTGCTTGAGGGAAGAAGTGAAGAGCAGGCTGCTTGAATAATTTCAACCAACTGGTTTCCATGCCTTTAGAGCTGCCAGAACAGGCTTCTGTGCCATTTCCAGGACTCTGCCTGTACGTACCATATACCAAAAATTCTTCACATGGGAATGCAGATCAGATTTGGGTGAAATTTCCATGAAGTTCCTAAGCAAATGAACTGGCTGCTAGCTGTCCAGATCAGTGTGCAATCCACAGATTATTAGACAGTGGGCTCTGCTCCTGTTTCTATCCCTTTAAAACCCCTCTCCTCACGGGTGCTTCTTTGGCACAGTAATAAAACTTTACCCACAGAAGTACTTTCAATGTTTATTTCAGGGTAATAATACTGGATTTACTTACTTTCTGAGAATTACTTTGGGCACTTCGAAATACTGTTAATAACGCAGATAAGTAGCAAGAAAAATGCATCATTTATTTATATTCACTTGCTACTCCCAACTTAATTCAAGGTATCATCTACAGATAAAAACTATTGCCACTAATTTCATACCTTCTGTATGACACAGAAGACATTTGGAGAGCTCATTATGCTGACAGTCTCTGTATCCCATGTTAATTCTAGCTTTTTATTGTTTCTGAATGCCATTCATTTATTACTGTGGATACAATTTCTGAAAATGCATTACTGTTGGAAATCCCCAGATTGTTGTAAATTAGGGAATAATCCTTTTATTTTCCAACAGGTGTTATTTGAATGTCACTACAAACCTGCATATCCCTGTTGCAAACTGCAACATATTTTTCTCCTCGTTATTTGAAGGCATTCATCAAAAATTCCATGCCACCAAACATTAATTTGTTAAA
>VYZR01029966.1:49167-61782 GCA_013400675.1 Oxylabes madagascariensis
TTTTGATTATTATTAAATTAATAATTATGCTATCATCACACCTGTAAAATACTCACACATGGCCCAGGCTGTTCAATACTTCACTAATTATTATCCTGGGAAGATAGTTTGGAACAGGAAGTCACAGATGCCTTCAGAATAAAGTGTTAGTTTCTCAAGAATTGAGGGAAACTTTCAAGAAAGTGTTGCAGCACTTTAAGCTGTGCTTTAAAAAACTTCTTGGCTTCAACTCTCCATGAAGTCCTGGTGTTCTTCAACCACCCCAGTCTTCCTCCGAAAGTGGTACTGCTGAGTTATAGAACTGCTCTGGCTAGAGGCTGTTCTGCAGTACTGCAAAATGTCATAAACTGCAAATCAACAGCCAAGACGCTTTTAAATATTTAATTGTAGGGCTCTGCCTTAAAGCTTCCTTTTCAAGGTCCAAGAAGTGACGTGCTTTGCCCAGTGATTTGAGACAAAATTCTCCATTGCTATTTAGGAACACATGTAAGTCATAAATTACATTAATCTCTGGCTACTAACCCAGTCTGTACTGTGATACCACTGCAGCCTCTCTGCAGAGGCCTCTGCCACAGGAGCTGGTTCTGGTGTACTGGGCACACTCACATTAACTTTCATCTAGCTAGAAACAGGAGTAATACAGACTCAGCAGCACATACTTCATCAGTGACCCTACAAACCTGCAGAAAACCCTACATACGTGTATATATAATATATATGAAGTTTGTGAGCCCTCAATAGAACCTACAATCCTACATTAATATGACTGTCAAACTGCATGCTAGCTGGATTAAACTCAGTGTGGCCACGCCCTATCATTTATTGAATAAAGATACTGCAAGTGCTGACTCAATAGACTGATGCTGAAAGTGTTTCCTACACAATGCTCTTACTGCTGGCCAAAAATATTTCAGCATGGCTGAAACTAAGCATTCCACAGCAGGCCATAAAATACAATAAAAGCAATCACAGAATGAAATCTGTAGTATTTTATGTAACAAATAGTAACCTTGCCCAAACCTCATGTAAGTAGTGGGTTTTCACTCATATCCCGCAGCAGGGTTGAACCTTTGTGTGGAATTACAGAGCGTGGTTTGAAAATCATTTTCTATTACACTTGTGCATCTTTCCAGGAATATAACAATAGAGACTACAGGGAAGTATTTGCTTCACAATCAAAATACACTGTTCCTTCCCTCTGGAGTAACTCACAGGGCAGTAACAGCCCTTGTATCTCTTTTGCCCAACAAATGAGTAGGAAAGCAAGGAAGAGTGTAAAGAACATTTGATCCTTAGGCAGTAATGCTTTCTATACATTGCACAGAACTCTCTTGCATTCCCATAAGGACGAGTATTTGGTTTCTACAATTGCTTTTTTCTGCCCCAATCATTCTGTTTGCTTTCACTAGTAACTGTATCTGATGTGATGTGGTGATCTGCTATCTGCCCCTGTTCCTGTTCACAGGATCAGCTGGCTCTCACTGTATGTGATGATGAGTTTGGACAAGCAGTCAGTACAACCCAAAAGCACTATCTCCTTTTCAAATGTCACACTTCAGTGAGAAATCTGGGAACTGGAAAAAACACCCTGATACCATTACATCTGATTGCAGGAATTGAGGCAAAAATGTTACTCTCCTCCTGAGGGAACTGCAAACCACCAAATCATCCTAAGTTAAGGAACGCACACAGAATCTTCTATTATGGGAATTTACAAATGGGTTTCTTTTATTCTCGAGAATTTAAAAACCCTTCAAAGCGATTTTACAAACCAGACTCCCCAATCTAGGTGCATCTATGTAACACAAAAGTGGCACAATGGACTCAAAGCAGGGGCATTGTGTACGCTGCGGAAGGACAGCCACACCTAAGACAAGAACGGAAGCTCATTTTATAGAATACAGTAGTCCCACACAATAGCACTGGCACAGAAGGAGCAAACGATGTCATTCATTTAAATTTCTGCTACCACAGGGGAACTCCAGGTATACAGAAACTACATCTGACCAAAGCACCAAAATTAACAGCAATGAAGAACACCCCCAACAGAATCAGTTATATTTATATATATCATCCAAAAGAGAAACACAGTCTTCATGTCACTTCAGGAAAAAAAAAAATCACAAATTCCACTTGAATTATTACTAAAGCCTTTGAACCCTAACAACGAAAATGCATGCTCATAAAAGGCATACACATAACGATGTCTTTTCACTTTCCTCACACTACAGACCCCATTCAAACACTGAGAAAACACTTGTGCCCCAATCCCTTATATGTTATGAGGGATTTAATTCATCAGTCTTTCAGCACCAACTTAACAGCTCGAGTGACAACAACTATGCCAGGACTGCAGCTGTTAAGGAGCTTCTGCAAAGGACCACTTGAAATTTTTCTAAGTTTTTAAGCATGCTTTCGAAGAATCTGTTCTTCAAGAAGTCTAGTTCTTCCAAGTCACAGACTAATCTGTAAAGCAGCAAACTTAATTGAGGAAATTGCAAAATAAAAGTGATGACTGAAGCCAACGAAGAGGTGGGGTCTGGAACCCTGGGGGAGCACCTCCACGGCTTTTCCCAGTGTCTGCCTTGTTCTCCAGGTCAGAATTCCCAAAGAGCAGCAGAGTTCTGTCCCTGCCTGCTGGAGTCACCCACAGAACTTCAGAGCACAAAGGCATACCTTGAAAATGTTCTGGCAAAAAAAAAAGAGATGTGACCACAGCATTGTATGTCTGAAGTGGAGAGTAAGAGGAAAAGGGAAAAGGGGATATAACACGTTATCCTTTCCTGGACACACATGCACACTTAAACATACACCAAGAGATTCCCCAAACTGTGTCAGGTGACCCTTCTGGGGGTCTAACAACACGCAGTTATTCAGATCTGCGCTTCATACGGCAGCAAAAGATTCTACCTTAGGATAAAGAAATAACATTTTTGACTGTTCTGGGGAATATTTTCTGTTTTCTCAGAGGTTTCTTTTGACTTCTCAGCTTCACTATTGCTGTGTTTACTAGTCAAGTTCCAAGATATCTTCATTTTGACCTCAACTTCTTTATCCATATTCCTGTTAAACATTTTCTACTGCTACCTCAGTGTCATGGCTGACACCAATTTGAAATGAAAAAATAACCAGGGTATCTAGCAGAGTCAAAACAGCTTTACAACAGCTTTGCAAACAGCTTTAGAAGAAGGAAAAGTGCAAAGGATAGTGCATAACTCCAAAAAGTTTTGATTAAATTTGGAATCAAGTAGATGAATTGTGCTCTAGAAATTGTTTTTAGGGCATAGAATTCACCTCAAGGTGAGGAAAGGCCAAGGATACATTCCTTAAATGTAATGAAACCCAGAGAAATGAGGCAGACTTACAAACCAATGGCACAGGACTTGTTAAAGAATATGCAGGCAGCATTAAAATTATCACAGAAAGGATATCCTTGACTGTGAGCTCCAGTTCCTTAGGCTTCCACCTAAATAATCCTGCTTAGACCCTGAATTCTACAATTTCTTGAACAAAAACTAGCACAGGGGTCAGCAGGATCTGACACTAACACAAAGTACAACCACACACCTAGAGATGACTGCTCAGATTTCACCCCAAGGTAATTTCCTTCCATAAGAAAAATAGTATGAAAAACATAGTACCTTCTTACTCTGGGCACATATTCCTGGGTTTTTTTGGGGGTTTTTTCATGATAGTGTTAAATACTTGAAGTACTTTAAGACCAAAAAATATAACTTATTTTTTTGACTAAAACTCTGACAAATGGATGCATTCCACTCCCACACAGTGGGAGTGCATTCCCCTTTAGGCATCACCAAATGAACTTGTTTGGTGCATTTCAGTGACAAAACACCGACCATGGTGTAACAGGGGGAAAGAATGCAGTCTGACTTTTTAGATTCAAGACTCAGTTTACGGTGCTTACATTGGAAAATTATGGTTTTAATTTGTAAATGGAACTAAGTGAGTATAGGAACTATTCAGACAGAAAACCTATGGGAAGGGCCTTTTTACCAAGACGCTTTTCTGACTGCAATTCCTAGGCACAAACATGCATAAAATTGCTTTCTTCCCAAATAGGAAAATGGGTCTCCTGGATTGTTGCTCATAAAGAGAAAAGGGGAGCAGAAATACCTACATTTTTGTTCTGCTTAAAAATTAATGCAGCACGGAATTTAAATCCAAACCTGAGGCCTTTCAAAGATAGGAAGTAGTAACTGCCATAAGCATTAAATAAAAAAAAAAAAAATCACACAGAACCCAGGGGCATTTTCATCCAGAGGTTATTGCAGGACTGGATTTGACAATGAATTCCATTTGACTTTGAGTTAACTGTCTGAGCTGCAAGCATTGAGGTCTAGCTTTCAAATTCTTCATTGCATATATTGCATTTTCTAAAATACACAAAAAAAAAGGTGATTTATTTCAGAGTCCTGATACTCTGGTTCCCACACAGCTGTCTAAGAACAGCCCTGATTACTCAGGGCCAGCTCTCCTTGTTTCCAGCTGCTAAATCCCATTAGAAGCAGCTAAAAATGCATTAAGCGCTTTCCTAACATTACTTCTCCATATAATCAATTTTTGTAGTTGTCATATGGCTAAGAGATAGAAAAGCTGGATCAGCAATAAAATGAACTGCCCTCAGAGATGTGTTCAGCAAACTCAGGACATACACAGTCTTTGATTTCTGGGGTAATCAGGCACCTAATACCCATAAGGATTTTTTTCTTAAATTCTTGAGCACAGCCCTGGCTGTGCTATGATTAATTGTGAAGTTTCAAGACTGATTAATTTCCCAGTCTCACAATCCTGCTCTCAAGCCTGCAACTAGCTAAGAGTAGATGAAAAATTCTGAGCGTCTGCAATTTCTGTTGGAACACTCCTGCTTTGAAAGAGGGATAAAAGTCAGGCAATTTCTGGATTATAGTCCTCCATCAGTCCATTGCAGAGAATTGCAGAGGAAAAGCACCATTTCCAAACAAAAGCAAAGCACTGGTTGCTTCTGAAGTGAAGTGGAGCCATGGAGCCCACTTGTATGAAGCTACAGTGGTTTGCCAGGACACACTGGAGCTTTAGTACAAGGAGTTACAGAGAGGCAGTGACAAAGTGACTCAGATGCTGATTGGAAAAATCTGGAACCAACAATGACAGGATGAACTAAGACAGTAGCTGGACAACACAAAAAATGCTGAAGAAGCCAGGGCCAGCAGGTGTAGGCCAGGGCACAGAGACTGTCATGTGCACAACATCAACAGCTGTACCAAGGGCTGTTGACATTTTAAGTGAGACTAGATCCAGCTGTGGGAGCTATTACAGCACACACTTATATTTGGCAACTATAGATTTTTGCTGAGGAATATGCACTTCAGCATCTTGATAACAGTTCCAAAAAGAGGATGAGAATCAATCCCTTTTAGATGAAAGTATTGTTGCACGGAGATCCTGTTTACTTCCAGTTTTGCATCTTTCCTATCCAGAAACGTTAGTCAGGCTTGGCGTGTTTCCGATGCAGGGATGAAAATACAGGAATTCCTTAATGAACTTCACACAACCTCTGACACAGGAGCCGAGGCATCTGCACACGGAAGACGACGTGGAGAGTCAGTAATGGCAAAACAAGACACACGTCCCCCCTGCACTTCCACTTCTCTACCAGAGAGAGACAGAGGGTGGTTACACAGCATCTGCTCCTATCGGTATCACTGCAATGCTGTTTCTGTGGCTCTGAAACTGCGATAAGTAAAAAAGGGAAAAAAAAAATCTACCCAAGACAGATGCTGTCTAAACAAAGAAAAATACCTAAACGCACACGCACCAATCGTGAAAACCACAAATCATGGTTTTTATGACTTGGGAAAAGCTGCTTTAGACCAGTTCGCTCTGGCACACAAAACGAATGTAATCTCAAGGCCCAGCCTGCGGATGAAAAATCAGTGTACACCCACTAAACCATCTGCAAGGCTGTGCCTCAACAGGAAGATTTCAGCCTCCGTAGATGTCAATTAACAGTTCACATTGGATCGATCCATATTAATCATAGCAGCCCCAAGTCTGCCCTGCAAGCGGAGGGACACAAAAATGACTCGGACTGGCACGGGACGACGACACGTTTGGGCAGGAGCACAGCGCAGCACGTTTTGCTGCTCACAGCTGTGTAAGAACACGCAAGGGAACAGATTGTCCAGAGAGAGCACGGAGTCCCCCTCACTGGGGACATTCCAGCCCCTCCTGGCCTCGGGCCTGCAGGGATGGCCCGGCATGAGCACAGAGGCCGGGCCAGCTGACCCCCTGTGCTCCAGCCTGACGCATTCTGTGCTTCTGCGAACCGTGCCGGAGCCACTGCGTCCTGCACCTTATCGCCGCTGTCAACACCCATAAAATACCACCTCAGCTCCCGTCACTGCCCAGCCACGCTCAGCATTCTCCAGAGGGGGGAAGGAGGGTCTCCAATCACCTCCAGCACGCAGCGCTGTGGCCCGACGCGGCTGCGGGAAGCTCCGTTTAAAGGCGCCGAGTGACGGAGCGGGGAAAGAAGAGCGGGGAAAGGACGGCGGAGCAGCCCCAGCCCGGAGCCCCCTCACAGCGCCCTGGCCCCGCCCCTCGGCGCTGGCCCCGCCCCATTACGGCTGACCACGCCNGGGAATGCAGCCGCCGGAGCCGCAGCCGCGGCCGGAGCCGAGCCCCCAGCGCAGCACGGTGAGGGCGGGCGGCGGCAGGGCGGGCGCGGGGGGAGAAGCTGCGGGCGGGCAGGGCCGCCCCGCTGCCGAGGGTCAGCGAGGAGGCTCGGGCGGCGCTCCCCCATCCCGCCGGGCTGTGGGGGTCCCCCCTCCCCGTGGGGGAGCGGGCTCTCCGCGTCCCGGGGGCTGTCCTGCCCTGCGTGGGCCCGGGTGTGGTGACGGGAGGCGGCTCGTGTTGATCCTGGCTCCTGCTGTGCTGCCGCACTCCCACGCACCGAGCAGGGGAAAACTTTGGTCTTTGTTTTTTGGAGCCCTTTTGCGGAGCGAGGCGGGCGGGCTGCCCGGGGATCCCGTGCGGGTGTTCCCTCGGCAGGGGCTGCGGTGTCCGCTGGGCCACTGCTGCTGCTCGTGGGGCGTGAAAATAAATTAATTAATGAAAAAGCGAATGGATTCACAGGTAAACGCTGCCACTGGCCCTTGGACGTGACTGCAGCGCGATGCTGCTGCTGTGCCTCGGCTCTAGAAATAGAAGGCCCCCAAAGGTAGCGAGGCCTTGGCTGTGCTCTGCCCAGAATCTTGGCTTCAGGTCGGGTTTGAGATCTTATCGACTGCTTGTATTGGCTCTGAGGAAGATTAACTCCAGTTTCATTTTAGTTGTTGTTGTTTTTTTTTTTAATGTAAGTGGATATGGTGGATGGATGCAGTTCTTCTTTATACTGTTCAGTGTGAGTATTAGGACAGTGCAGTCGCTGTGCTTTTCCCCTTGTTCAGGCATAACTTGTAACATGATATTATCCCTTGTTTCCCTGGCTTTGGCAAGGAGAAAACAAGGAGAGGAGAGACAATTGCTTAGGTGGCTTGGGAGTATCTGTACTTCAAGGTTTGGTAGAGATTCCCTGTGTCCAAAAGAATGGAATGGCTCAGATATGTCACACTTGGAAAGTAATGGAAAAGCTTAAAGTAAGACACTGTGTTCAGGTAAACGTGCATAAAACTGTCATGGAAGGTCTCAGTGCTAGCAGATTTGAAGATGCTATTCTTCAATTCTAATAAATATTGAGAAGTGGTCAGGCCAGCCTATCCAGCTGATGTGTCAATGTGTGTTTGTTATTTTTAGTGCTGGTGTTTACTGTGACAAAAATTGAGTAGTATTTCTTTATGCGCTTATGTTCTGTAGCAGGTTCACCTGATCACTGTTTCCAGAGGACTTAGTATAACAGAACTCTTAAAACTTACAGGTAAAACTAGTATGGTCAAAGGCCAGTCACTGTTCTGGTAACTTTAATTTCGTTTTCTCAATCTGCGAGAAAAGCAATTCTTTCTTCTGCCCTTCCTTAAGTATATTTGCAGTTAACATATTTCATGTAAAAAGAAGAAATGTTAAATTCATTTCCTCTTTGTAGAGAGAGAGGAACAGCATTCTTAAAAATAAAGTATTTCACAACATTTGTTAAAACTTGCACTTTGTCCTGCCTTGTGAATGAAGTCTGTTGACTGCAGCAATCTGAAGAGTGCTGTAACAACCTGTATTAATGTATATATAGACGGTCTCAGTTTGTCCATAAAATTACTAATGTACCAAATTTTGCATACATTAGTAAAGAATAATAAAATCAGCTTTTAAGCCTGCCTTTAATCTTGAACCTTTTGGTTTAAACACAGGTAGCTGGATAAGTGTGATGTATCCTTATTATGAAATTAGACTTTTATGATGTATTTTTTTCATCTTGGGTCATAACCTCTGCGGATAATGATTGCAGGTAAATATAACGAGGGTACTGTGAGATCTGTGTCCATTCTTGTTTCCTGAATCTCGCTGAGGCTCCTTTTTCTTTTCATGCCTTTTCATCTTGAGGAAGACTAGATAAGTTGAATAGGTATTGTGAAAACATTTCTGACTTTAAACCAGCTTTGGTGATGTCTGTGCTGGTGTTTCTCTGTTGAGTTGCAGAGTAAAAAGTAATCCTAATGGAAAAAGACTCCTTTGAAGTCATCCAGGAGAATACATTGATATGCTTTTTGGGTTATCCAGCAGTAACTCTCCTCTGTCCCCTCTCAAGAACTATGTAGGGCTTAAATTAAGTTTTTGGTTACACTGATCTGTAGAGGCTTTCTCCTGTCTTCAAACCTGTGATGGTTCATTTTGTGTGTATTTGTAAACAGCCTAAGTAGTCTCAAAGTATGACCTGCAAAAAAAGTATTCTTGGTTAGGGCAAGAGTTACATGGGCATGTACTGCAGTATGTGATAAATAGGAAACCTAAGATGTTTCATTGAATTATTTTTCAAAGCGCTTTGTCTTCAACTGAGATGATTTTCAAATCCCTACTTTCACAGCTTCAGCGTTTCAGCAAAATCACCAACACAAGCAAAAGCCTTTGATTTACTTTGTTGACACCAAAGGTCTTTTAGTGATGACTGAGTCATTGAGTAAATGATCAAATCTAGTAAATTTTGGGTAATGTCAAGTCTACGGTGCGTGCTTAGTCATCCAACTCAACTGTGCTATGACACATCGTGCTCTGGGAGCATCTGTGATGCTGCTGTTCCCACTGCTGGGAGCTGAAGTAGGCGCACTGCCTGGTGCACACATCAGTGCCAGTAAAGTGTAACTAAAGGTGTTTGCAGTGGAAGTTACTCTTCTTACATGGTGTGGTTAAAAGGCAGGTGACAAAGGAGTGTGAAACTGAGACGGTTCATACAAAGCCTGTAACGTTATCGTGAGCTTTTGGACTACTTTTGACTGCAAGGTACATGGTAGAAATATCTATAACTTGTGGTTTTGCAATATCTTTTCCTGTCCCTGTTACTGTCTTTATTCAAACAGAAAAATAAAGCCAAACTGAAAAATTTTGGGGCTGTCTAGTGTAGTAAACTGGTGTTAGGTATTTACTTTCAAACCTCTGGCAAAGTTTTCTATTTTTTTTTTTTCGAAGTTGGAACTGTTGGTTTTCTATATAAGACAAATTTTCTCTAGGCTTATTTCTGTATGGGCAATAGTAGACTAAAATACTGTCCAAAGGGCAATATTGACTGTCTTGTTTTTGTGAGAGATTGAGAACCCTTTTGCAGAAGTTGAACGTGTGGTGATGTCACGGTGCCAGTTCTCACCTGTGGGACTCTCACCGTAAATGGGAAGATGAGTTTTGAAATACTTGTTTGGACTCGCGTGTGCAGATGTTGAAGGTGCTGGTTGAGAACACTGCTGGAATAGGTTCTTGTAGTCTGCCAAACCTTCAAGTGCTGTCCTTTGAAAGGCTTTCAAACTGTGCATGTGCTCGTAATACTTAAGCAAAACACTCTCTCCAGCTCCAGACAAACGGTGATAGTGTAGGTGGTTCTGTGGTACTGAATATCCAGCTTCAGTGTGAGAGCAGGAAGAAGTACAAAACTGCTTATTCCTGAGCAATTATTCAAAAAGTTCTTACTCACAGTGCATGAAGCATTCAGCCCAACAGTGAGATCTGTTGTGAAACACCTGTATAAAACATCCATGCTCAGGAAGTTGGGTATCTCCTGTTCTGTGTGAGGAGGGTGGTTGGTCAGCGACTTCTGTGCTGTGTCAGTCAGTGTTTAAGCGATGGCACTATGCTATTGGTATCCAGGAGACTCACGTGCACAACTTCCAGAAAAAACAGCACTGAGGTGTTTTCATTGACTTGAGAAGCTGAAATACATGTCACAAAATTCAGTATGTAATAAGGTGAGACGATGCCACAGTATTGCTGATACAATTCAAGTTGTGCAGTGAGTTCTTACTGTTTGGCATTTTTCTTGTTCTTATTATCTTTTTGAAGATTATTTGTACCAGATAGACCACGATGTCTGTCTCAGCTTAATGTCAGAGTGGAGGTAACATTTCAATATTCTTACACCCCATTGATTACTATGTTGAATGTTTCTCCCTTTTCAAGTGTTGTTTTAAAATAGCCAGCATAGCACTGCAATGTAAAAATGAAAAAAAAATGCCATCTCTGTTGAGTTTATATACAGCTTTGTGTTTTTAAGAAGCATTAGTTCTTCAGTTCCTGGTGGGCTTTGTTTTATTAAGGGCCTGAATGCAAAGTAGTGGTATTTTAAAAGTATTGAATTGCCAGGTTTCGTCCAAATTTGGCTCTATTATAAGGAAAATTACTGCTCTTTTCAGAGAGTTGTTTGAAGCAGGGGGCTTTGTAAGCAAATAGCAAAGTCACAAAGAGAGAGAGAAAGGTCATTCTGCTGTGCTAGTGTTGAGCAGCCTGGCTGTCACAGCTCAAGTACAGATGTTTTCCTACCTGCATGTGGGCTTCCTGGTGGATCATTAAGAGTGTTTTCTGGAAAACCCCTTTCAGCAGGTTCTGTTCAATCAGTCTTGTTCCACACTCATAATAAAATACTTTCTTTCAAATGAAATTGCATGTCCACCAAAGTGTACATTAATTTGAAAAGTGGGTCAGTTTCTGTGAAATCATGGTTGATCTAGGGACAAATGGAGAGTTTTTAGGGAAAAAAAAACCCTGTTACTATCAGTATTTGTCTTGGATGTTTTGGCAGGAAAGAAACTTGTGCTGTTTAATAAGCTGCATTCAGTATTGACTGTTTCTTACCAGATTTGGTAAAAAGAACCACAGCAGTGCTGGTATTTTAATCTTGTTGCATTAAGCATTTTTCCATTCCTTGGTTTTATTCTGTGGTGGTTTGCCCCCAAGTCTCATCTGTTTGGGCAGCTCTTCCTGGTTTACAGCTGCATTAGAAAATGGCTGGCAAAAAGGCTTGGTTTGTTCTATGTATGTTTTTTGTCACATTGGTGTAAATCCTCAAGTGTAATTCTTTGTCTTCAGTTGGGAGTTTGTATACTTTGGCTTGACTCAAGATGTGGGCATTTTTTCCTAGCACTTGAAAGAGTTATGGATTTGTTTTGTTCTTTCACGTTGGGCACAGGATCAGTAATAGTTTATGAATAGGAGATGGTTGGTCTTTGTTGTCTTTTTTTTTTTTTTTTTTACCTAGATGTTGTGCAAGTTATGAAAGAAATACAGAACTTGGCTTTCATGTGGATGTTCTTGAAGATCAGCTTGCAGAAATTGTAACCCAGGTACTAGGCTGTTGCAGAGCATTGCATTAAAGTGTATCTTGCCTTTTTTCTTGAAATTCTTATGTTTATCTTAAGGGAACAGTAATTCTCGCTGTAATCCTGCTAATGCTGGGTCAGAAATGATGTATCTAGATAAGACAAAGTGTTAATTCAGTTCAGTTTCTCTGTTGCTTCATATTTGCTCAAAAAGTACAAATAGGCTAAATTTCTACGAGCAAGCATTGCCTCAAATATCATCTTCTCACTGCTGATTTGAATGTGTTCAAAACTTTTAAGTTACTTTCTGGATATTCTGCTGAAAAGTCAATCCATGTTCTTTCCTAGTAAAAATCAAGTTTTAGTGCTGGATGATCAGGACATTTGCCAATGTGACTTCAGTAATTGCTGAGTAAGTGTTTTAGCTGAATTTGAAACACTCGCGTGAAATTATATTTTAAAACTTTTGTCAGTGCTTTTGTACATTAGCATGGATTTTTTTCCACTCATTAGTAAGTTTCAAATGGACAGCACAGGGGAACAGCTATTTTAGTCTTTTTTCTATGCTTTGTTTCCTGCTGTTTGGGCAGCATCATGAAAATATGGTTATAAAAGTTTGCATGCTGTCCCAACTTCATGAGCATGGATGTTTTATACAGGTGTTTCACAACAGATCTCACTGTTGGGCTGAATGCTTCATGCACTGTGAGTAAGAACTTTTTGAATAACTGCTCAGGAATATGTTTGCAGTTTTGTACTTTCTCCTGCTCTTCCACTGAAGCTGTGTACTGGTTTCAGTAGCAGACAGTGACAGTGACAATTATCCCTGTTCACATCCAGCTTCCTTCTGTGTTGGTTTGAGTTCATTGGCACTTTCTGCAACAAACAT
>VYZR01029968.1:0-45212 GCA_013400675.1 Oxylabes madagascariensis
TTTTTTTTTTTTGCAATTTTTCAGAGGTGTTTGTGGAGTCACAGTGCTACTTTGCACCAAAAATTGTAGCCATACACTGTAATTATATATTGTGCATCTCTTTGTACCCACTTTGAATGATCACACTTTGTAGATATGACACAGGAGCTTAATGAAAAAATGGCAAAAATACAAATTATACATCTATCTTGTTTAAAAAAGCATTTAATTATGTTAGCATGTAGACTCTGCACTAGAAGAACTTCTGTAGACAGAAAAACTCTCTAAATGTCTGTGTTCTTGAGAGCTGGGCCTTGTGTGAAGAGCTTTTGCAGCCACCTCACATCACTCCTGTCCCAAGGGAACGAAGCAGCCAGCGAGTTCCCCATGGCTGGTAGATCTCCATGGGCCTCGTGGGACTGGGGCTCTTTTTCAAGGCAGATCTGGGCATTGCTCTTGGGAATTGCTGGGCTTTGGTAACTCAGCAGAGGTGGGAAGGGCTACAAACAGGAAGGCAGAGGCAAAGAAACAACCTCCTGCATCATGTGGGCTACTGCTGAATCACTGTTTATGCTGTTTCCGTACCTGCTGACTTGATGCATGGAAATAGGGTACTTCTATTTTTAGTTCTTACTTTGTGCATTCATGCACATGCACGCTGAAATTATACTTTTTGTGATGGGAGCAGTTTCTTACCTACACAGGGAAAATATTTCAGAGCTGTGGCACAGTAATGATTCCCAATTTCTTCCCTTCCTAAAATCATCTGTACGAAGAGAGAGTGGGGAAGAGCTGCTTGCTCTCTGTAGTAGTACAGGATGCCCCGAGTGCCTTGGAGCTGCTGCTGCAATTGATGCCATCCAGACATGGTCCTGCCCCACTCCCTTCCTGGCAGCAGAATTGCAGCTGCAAAATTTTATTCCATACCCTGCTGGCTTCCTTTACCGTCCCCTTTAGAGCTTATTTGATACCTAAATAGGTTTTATCAACTATTGCAGCAGGACCACAGTGTCTTGGTTTGTTGCTGTCAGTTTTTAATCTGTGATTTATTTTGCCCTTGTTGATGCTAGTGGAGCAATATTGAGCTCTGTCAGCAGAGGAAAAGGTCCCAAGATGAAACCAGCACATTTGTGTTGGCAGGAGTTGTGTGTTGGCTGTTACCTGCTGCTGCATTAATTGTGCTGTGAAAACAGGCACCACTTTGGAGGTAATTTGGGTATGAATTACCTATGTGTGTTGAGGTGAGGCAAAGCAGTGACTCGTCAGTAGCAAAAAATGACTGTTTTCATTGGGGACAAGATCTGGTTTATTTTGTTAATGCTGCAGGAAGCCAGTAGTTGCTGGTGGAACATTCCAGTGAAAACAAAGCTTTCTCATTCTAGTGCATTGGGATTGACAATCGCATTTTGGGAAGAGAAGAGAAGAAATAAAAAGTGCTCTGCTTTTAAATGGTTCTGTCATTCATGCAGCAGCAGCTTTGTGACACTGTCTGTCCTCAGCTGCTGCGACTTCAGAAGCTGAGATTTTCCAGAGCTGATGAGATTATTTGATTCCGTGATATTCTTTAGAAAATGGATTATTCCCTCCCTGGTATCTTCCTGGTGCACGGAGTTCTGGTCCCTGCCACCAGAAAGCCTAGGAGTGAATGCTGCTGCTGGTAAAATGAGTAAAGTCGTGCATACAGTGACAGCAAACTGATCTGAGTACTGTGTGCCATGTAAGAAGTGTGACAAAAGGCTTGTCAGGATTCTGCCTTAAAATCCTGTGTCCAAAACCTTAATTCTGTGCTTGGCATCCATGAGGTTTTTCCAACTGTCCTCTTCGATTTGCTCTCAGGAGAAGGTAGCAGGGGAATAGCTGCTGTTCTTGAATACTGGGTGAAGTTTGGCATCGGTAGGTAGGAACTGTGCCTTTGACGTGAAGGTCTCTGTAGCTTTGGTTTCTGGAAAGTCTGGATGCTAAATTATCATCTCCCAGCAGGTCTCATGTCTTAAACCACTTGCAGCAGACCCTGTGGCAGCCTCGCTTTCCTTAGCTAGCTTATTCAGAGTCTCAATATCCAGAAATTAATGTTGCCTCCAAAGTCAGATCCATTTCTTAAATAGCCATTTACTGTGCTGTGTGAGTTTGGTCGGCCAGCAAGGATGACTTAGTGATTCTGGTACTCACTCTGGCCCAGTGATGCCTGATGTCTTTTGGGTCCTTTGCTGCCCTTCATCATTACAGAGCCTTGGCACCTGCACCCAGGAGAGTATGGTGTCCTTGTGAAACCCTTGCTGGTCCAGTTTCTGTCCTTGTTTCAGGGATATCAGGAATGAAGCAGTCGCTTGCATCACTGCAGAGTAATTTTCTGCCTCTGGAGCCATGCATAGAGCTGCAGCACATTCACTCCTCACAGCACACACAGCCCCAGCTTTTCCTGGTGTGAAAAGCCTGCTGAATTGTTTTAAAATGTCACAGCAGGAAAGAGCTTTATTTCTCGTACTCCATCATTTATGTCAGCCCAACTTTGTGAGCTGTTTGCCAGAAGCACATGTGCGGGTGTAAATGCACTGGCTTTACATGGACCTGTTTTCTGCATCTTTGTGGCTGCCCCGTTGAGGAGCATCACCAGCCAGTGCTGGAAAATCCCTGTGGCAAAAGAGGGAAGAAAGGGAAAGAGGAGGGGTGGGAGGAAGGTGCTCATCTTGAAGCAGAAACATCATTTCCTTCTGCTTCACCTCTACAAAGAGACAAGGAGAGCCTTTGGACTGTGCAAGGACACTTCCCCCAGTAGGTGGGAATAAGGTAGAGCAAGGGCTACCTAAGAGTAGCTGTTTAGAAACAGATCCATGGTACCTCTTGGTTTTGGGGGGAGAAACACTGAAGGTTTGGGCGCTCAATGTCCTTTTTTTGTGGACGTCAAACTGGACTGCAAATATTTTCTCCCCAAAGATGTTTAAAGCTAAGCCTCGTGAAGCTGAAATGGTGTGCAAGCAGCCCCAGCTCTCCCCGAGGCTTCAATTTTCAGGATTATTCAGAGATTTGCAAATTAGAAAGGTGCTGAAACCAGTTACCTTGAGCTTCAGTGGAAAAGCATTTGATGATATGTGGCATCTTGCAGATTACTTCCCAGGCACCATCCCCTGTTGGTGGTACTTTTCCATCACTGATGCTGTCTGTGGCCAGAGCTCTCTGCTTGGCTTATAGCCACACTCTTTAAGGCACAGAGCAACCAAGGCAAGGGGGAGAGAGGCTGAGCACAACCTGTGCAAGGAAGGTGCTCCCAAATCAGTGCTGGCTGCCAGCTCTTTCCTCACGGTGCCCAGGGAGATGCCAGTGACTGTGCCAGAGGTGCTCCGGAGCTCGGTGTGGGGTACGGGATGTCTCAGCAGACACCTGAGCAGACGGCTGGGAGGTCAATACCTCGTTAGAGCAAAGCCATGTGCCTGCCTTGCCTCTCTGCTCTCTAATTGCTGCCTCGGTGCTTCCTATCTGCATCCTGTAAGCAAACTGCTGGATAGTTAATTACTGCTCTGGTCTGAGTGCTGTATTATAGTCCATTCTGTCAATACTAATTGTTTTATAGAAATATGAAGTACCTCTTCCTCTTTCCTCCAAGGACTTTGAGATGCAATGCGGGCTTTAATGATATCTTTCTCCCTTCTGTCCACTGTGAGCAGGAAAGTATCTCCCATTTTCAGTGGGCACTTACAGCTATCTGTTGGAGAGCCACGAGCACTATGCTTTTGGGGTCTGTTCCTGTGCCTTTCCAAAAAAGCTCTTTCCTGGCCCTGGTACCTTTGGTGCTGTGTATTTATAACTAATCAATTGCAACCTAAGATTAGAGCTGATTATCAATTGTCCTGATGAATCCAGGCAATGCTTCCTTACGTCATTCCCTTCTTGGGTGGAGTTTCTTCTTCTTGCTTTTCAACCTTTGGTTTAATAAATAAGTGCAAAAGGATAAGTAATTTAAGCAGGGGTTTTAGGTGGGCATCTCCTGAGAGTGCACACAGTAGTGTGTAAGGATAGAACCAAGGAAAATTCCCCCTTTCAGGCATGAAAATTATCAGCTCTTGGCATTCAGTTATATCTCCACGTATTTGCACTGAACCAGGTGGTCAAGGTGGGCAACCATTGGTGATGGCTCTTTGCAGGGGGATTTATAATTTTAAATGTATTTTTATTATTGCCCTGGAGTAAACACCAAAGAAACACACACTTATTCATAATTAAAGAAAAGTAAATTTAAATGTGCCCCACGTGTGTCGAGCTTCAGGTGTGTTTGTAGTGAGTAATGTTTTGGGGCTGTGCTCTGGATCTCTTTGCCTCACTGGAGGTTTTGCTGTTAGCTTTTAATCATTAGTGGCATTGCACTGAGCAGGATGAATTCCCAAGTGAGCTCCTGTGATCTATGCTATCTGTCATGCAGAGATGAAACAGGAGAGCAGGGAAGAGCTCTCTGCCTGGCTGTGGGGAAGGCCCTGCAACCAGGATGCTCCAGACCTGATCCTGACTGCTTTCTGTACCTACAGCTTGGCACAGAAGCCTCAAAAATGAGATATGGGTGTGCCTGAGGGTGCTGGTGTGATTTTAACAGAGATGGGGGGGTTTGGTGACAGAAGGATGGATGGTAGAATCCTGTTCCCAGTGGGGTGTGAGGATGAGAAGTGTTTTAGCCCTTCACTACCTGGCACCTTCTGCTCAGGATGTGCCTCTGTGTTGCTCAGCACAGCCGCAGGTGCACAGGAGCTCAGATCAGAGCTTCATCTCCTGTCAGCTGGTTACACCAAGCAAAAGGAGGATGGCTGGATGCGAGGGTTAATGGTATTCCTCTGTCTTCCCAGGGGATTCACAGAGCAGACCATACTTAATTAGACTTGCTTTTATACTTAATTAGAGTCGCTTTCAGAAAACAGTGCAACTTCTGGTGCTATCAGCGCTTTTCAGTGGCAAACATGGGCGGGCAAGCAGCATGGAGGTATTGCAGACCCACAGGGCCAGAAATACTCAGACTGAGAGGCAGGAGTGCTGATCCATGAGCTGAATGGTGCAGAATGACTGCTGGCTACTCCCACAGGCATGGCACAGCGCTGGACTGCTGGACATGCTCACTGCATCCTTGTCAGGATGAGGAATCCTTGTTGAAGGTCTGAAACTGCTGTACGCAGGCTGAGATTACATGGCTGTCAGTGCAAGCTGTGAACTGGGAGGTGACACAGCTTTTTCTCTGGAGGAGAGTTCTTTTGCATATTGTGTGGGATTTGTGGGATTTATAAACAAAACTTACTCCAATACAGGCTGAATGCTTCCTATATTCTATTAAAATATTAAAATATAGGGGGACAGGAGGCAAAAATTAGCCTTTTAGACTTAATCTCAGTCTTCATCTGTATTGAGCTCTGAGGGTGTTTGAGACCAGAGATTTGTTGTTTGGCTTAGAGATCCTGTACAAGGACTTTCCGTCTCAGCTGAGCACTCTCAGTGCTTTCTCTGCTGTTCTTCCCCGCCAACATTCAGTGAAGTTTGATGTTCTGCTGATGTCATCTGCAGGATGTTCTGTTCTGTGGCGTTAAAATGCATCCCAATTTCAAACCTGCTCCACTGGGCTTAAGAAAGCCTGTGCTGGTGCCCTTGATGTCACATAACCCAGGCTTGTGGAAGCCTGCATGTTTAACTGGTCTCTGAAAACAGTTTCCTGGTTCTCAGCACCAAATGTGATTATGGTTTCACTGGGGAATGGAAGCATGAGAAGCCACGTTGTTGCATTAAAGGTCAAGTTCAGTTGATTTTTAATCCTTCGACAGCAGCAGCCTCCTCTCTTTTATACCTGTGACTTCATGTGTGTCTGCCAAGGCACAGGCAGGAGCTTAGAGATTGAGTACCCGGCAGGCCAGGCTTTGCTTCTGGAACTTTTCTGGGGAAAAGAGGCAGTAACATCTTGGCTCTTAGTTATTTTTTTAAGAGAAGAGCCTGGTGCTGCTGTCTCTCAGTGGTACCCAGCGTTGCTGCTTTGTGCCTGCCATCAGTGGGGAGCCCCAGTGCTGTGTGCAGCTGGATTCTGGGTGGGAATGATGGCACTTTGCTGTGAGACCAGCGCCTGGAAACCCACAGGCTTCAGTGGGAGTGGGGCAGTCCCCAGGCTATGTCTGTGGCACGAGGATGTATATTTTGGGAGGGTGTGGGATCCCATGTTCCAGGGTGAGTGAGCTCCCACACACGCACCCAGGGATATGCAACAGCTCGGGATGTCATTGATGATGTTTGTCACCTTAATATTCATCTCCTGTGCTGCAAATATTGGCGTGAGCTGCAGATTCTTCTGTTAGCATTTTGGGGCAATTTCCTTCAGTTCCTGATTAAAATGCATGTGTTTTTCCTCATTTAAAAATATCATTTGTATCAAAAAGCTAATGATCACAATACCTGGCTTCCTTTTCCCCAACAAAGATGACAGCAGTGATATAAATCATTATGTTGCTGATTGTAAAATTGCTACCTTCAGGCACATCTTTATTTTAGGGTTGGATTTTTTGGCTGCCACAATTTACAAGAGAAAGACAGTTAGAAATTTTCTCCTTTTAATACGTAGTTTTCACAACTCTCAAGTCTCTTTATCGTGTCAAACTGCTTTGGCTGCCAGGCTGGAAAAAGCAGAAGATTAAAGTGCCTTTTTTTTTTTTTTTTTCCCAAGCATGCAGCTGTGCGTATAAGTATACGGTGTCTTTCCTGACATAAGATAAAGTCAAAAAGATTTCCTGGTGGGCTTTTGCATTGCTCTGCTATTGTGGTCTTTGCTGCAGTAGACAGTGGATGTCCTTTCCTTGGGACTTTTTTCTCATCTGATTTGAGCCTCCATTACCTTCCTCTGGTTCCTGGCGTGGTGGTTGTGGGACCACAAAGCTTCCTAGCACTGAGGTGCAGCAGCTCCAACATGTGCAGAGTCCTGCTGAGAATTTGGATTTTAGTTGCTAGTTTTTGAAGTGAAATTTTAAAGGGATTTTAATGCAGCATCATATGGAAACACCAAGGATTGTTTGTTTTGTTGCTGGGTTAGGTTTGTTTTTTTATTGTAGGTGAGTTTTTTTCCTCCCACCTCTGTGGGGAGATGTAAATGCCTGTCTAGAGAAGTCAGGAGCTGCAGAGACTATCTGAAATGCCACCACCATCTGACCACCTCCCAAACGGCCGAGCCCTGTGCTTGGTGAATGACGACAGCAAACCCTATGAAGGGTATGGCTTGTATTTAATTCTGCTTTACAATCCCTTTAATCTAGGATTATATCCAGTTGTTTTCTTCATGCAGGGTGTATGCTGCCAGATAAAAGCAATAGCATCTGGGACGAAAAAAACTGCTTCAAATGGGGGTTGAAAACCTTGAGTATCGGCAGGTGCTTTTTATCAGAGGCATAAACCTATCTCACAAAAACTGTCCAGGCAGGTGCAGGGGCTGACAGGACCCTCCAGCTCTGATAAATTAAGACCCTGGGAAGGCAACTGGTTGCAAATGAAACAGTAATTGCTTTCCCCTCACTGAATGAAATCTTCTCTGAGGCGATTACACAGATTAAAGCTTCCCACTGCAATGTACCAGAATAAATATAGCCTGTGCCTCTTGCGGGGGCTGCTGCAGAGCAGCATTGGCTGCAGGATGCCTCTTGCGAGGTACGGCAGGGCAGCTGGAGTGAAGGGGAGAAATCCTGTAAAAATAGGGCTGGAAAGACCTCAGGCTATCTCAACATCTTCCTCTCTTAAAGCTGGATTGAGCATGCCCAGGTTGTTCCTGGTGGCACTTACCCAGCTGGTCCCACTGGGGATGTGGGGACATGAATTCCTGGGTCAGCTCCTCCCGTGCATCTGCGCCCTTACTGGGACAGGGCTTTTTCTCCAGTAGCCAGCCTGGCTTCCTTGCTGTAACACATACTTTTAATTTCTTGTTGTGGATGTGAGTGGGAATGAGTTTGGGGTTTTGGGTTTTTTTTAGTAGATTTTTCTGTAATTTGAGGAGTCTTGTCCTCAAAGCCTTCCAGAGGGAGCTCTTTGTTTCTTACAGCCCTGCCCTGGGCTCACATTTGTTGCCTTGCTCCTGCTCCCCTTCTCAGGGGCTCCCTGGGTGGTCAGTGCCACCAAGGTGCCCTTTCCCTGCACTGTGTGATACTTAGTGCACCCCAGCCATGCACTTTATATGTTAACCCATTACCCTAAATAACCAGATGCATTTTACCAACCTGCTAATTGGAAGTAGGTGCCACTTTGACCAAGGTGCAAGGTAGAATTCACCATGCTTACACAAAATCGTTTTCCTTCTTTATCACAGCATGATTTAACTACCTGGTGCTGTTAGTGGTGTTTGATTAGGTTGCATGCTATATAATTTCAAGTACAGTGTGCGTGTGGTAGTTGCATAACACAAATTAAAGTCTGAAATACAGGAGTCGTATATGTGAGAGTCATAGAGATACTTTTCCACTCAAATTAGCTTCTTTCCAGAAGAAAAGAAAAAAGCATCAAAAAACACGGTTCACTTAAGTGTGTAGTAGAAGATGAAGCCTTGTGTGGGCTGGAGCAGTGCCACATGACGGAGCATCATTCTGGGTTGTACAGAGCTGTGTCTCTTCCCTGCAGCAGTGTGAAGAATTTGGGTTTTCCTAAAGCATTTGGCAAACCTGAGGGGGGCAAGTGCAGGTGGGAGGGGTTGCTGTCTCTCTCCTGTGTGCCCAGCTTGTCCAAACCCTCTTGGCACAAGTTTGGGCTCCCCTTCCAGAGCTCAGCATCAGTCCCTGCCCAAGGGACACAGACTTGTGTCCTTGGCACAGCCCTGTGAAGGGGACTGCTCCTGGCTCTCATGGCTTAACATGTGAAATTATTTGAGTTATGAGTGCCTTGGGGCTAGGCCTGGTAGGGTTTTCTGTTACGTTCATTTTGCACCAAAGGGTACAGGGAGGCCACAAGACTGAGGTTATCAGCACAAAAACAGGCCCTGGAGCTGACCTGGGTGTGAATGGGACAAGGCAGGTGCCTGGGTAGCACAGGCTTCTGCAGCCTGGGAGATTTGAGTGAGCAGCCAAAGGGATTTGAGTGAGCTGTGGGCGAGTACTCAGAAGTGCTTTGGATTGTGATAGTGATTGCAGCACCATCACCTCCTATCAAATGAATCAGCAGGAAAGAAGTCTTTCTCTGGCCCAGGGCTAGTTAGTTTAATTAAAGGTCTGTTGCTCTTGCAGAATTTTGATGTAGTCAGCTAAGCTGGTTGGTTAAATGATGTGATCTTGTTATGCCTATATTTCCTTGAGTCTAAATTTCTGTGCCATAAGTAACAGGATGAAATGATCTGTTACTGTCTGTGGAGAGCTGATGAGAAACAAGTGGTGGAGGTGGTGGGTAGGCACTTAGAACTGGCAGGGGATCTGCTGAGACACCTGATGGTTTTGCTGCAAATTGTCAGGGCCAAGGCTGTGCCAGCGACTCGCCTCATGTGGCACACTCGGGAGATGGCCACCACCGGCTCAGCACCTGTTTATTAAACTGTTTTGAAGAAAATAACCTTGGCATCTAGTTTATCCATTCTCGAGGGACTGGGATTTGTATCTGGCTTTTTCTCCAATTAATAAAAATCTATTTTTATATCTCGGGGATGAATTTTCTCTAGGCCTTTGCTTATCCAAAAAATCTTCAATGACTTGAAGTGATGATTGTAATGATGGCCTTTTCTCTCAGTCTGAACTGCTGGACCCTTATAGGGACCCAAACAACATTTTTAAATTTCACGCCCCTGTTCTTCCATACATGCAGTTTTCTCATGGCCCACCTTTTATTTTTTGTTATAGCATCTTCTGATCCCAAGTCCTTGTTTTGCCAAACCTATACTTTCTTCTAAACTATCTTATGTTTCCACTGTGGATAGAAATGCTTTTCTGTGCCCCATCCCAAGGAGCTTGGTGGTTGTTGGCAGTGGCTGTTCATGGAGTAGCTGCAAGAAATGCTGCAGTGGCCACCTGGTTCCTTCAGGCTTCCTGCTGAGGACTGGGATTGGACTGGACTGTGACTGGACTGCCACGTGGACACTGGAGTGGGGTCTGGCTTGTGCCATTGCTGGCAATTCACTGGCCATTTGTGCTGCTCCAGTGCCCCATCCCAGCTGGGATCCAGCCCTTCTTTGCAGCCTGAGCCCTGACTCTTTTCTCATGCTCGCAGCCGTGATCATTTGCCTGCTGCAGCTGCTGGGACTGACTTAATGCAGTTCTGAACTCATCAAAGGCACTCATCAAGACTGGAGGCTTTTTGGCTTGGCTGCTGCTTCTGTCAGTAGTTCCTATTAACACTAATGGAAATCGCACTCTGGCATCAGCAGCACAGCACCCCCTGTGCTGTGCTCTGCTGTCTGACAGGAGTGGAACCGTGGAGGTAATTCCTTCTGCATCACACAGACATTTTACTGCAAGGGGTCTTGCTGTCACTTCATAAATACTGTGCCAGCTTAATGTTCTGTTATTTTCTTTCTTGGGAGGAGCCTGTAAAGCTGAGGAGTGTGGTGGGAGTTAATGCTGGTTCCCAGGCACCAAAAATAAGGGAACAAAAGTCTTCTTTTGAATTCCAGCCTTTGACAGAGTGATTCAGTGGCTTTCCCTGTGGCCCTCTGTAACTGCAGGGTATGTTGTTCTCTCTTCAGCAGCAGACCCTGAGCAGGAAATTTAGTGTCTGTCACCCACCCTAATGTCAGCCCGTAGGCAGAGGATTTGTGCGCTACCAGCCCCATTCAGAAATCTCCTTGGTCTCCCAAACAGGCTGATGGGTGCCTTGCTCTTACTGACTCATGCTGTGCAGGCTCTCGGTTGCTCAAGATAAGCATCTTTATTCTATCATGTTCTTGCTGTTAGCCTGCAATGTGGCAAAGGCTTCTGTCTTTCTTTATTGTTGTTGGGNGTTTCCCATCAGTTTGTCTTTTCTCTTGTCGGTGTGGGCAGGATACTTGCCCGCTCAAGAAACCATTGTGTGTAACACTTTGAAGTTTGGTAACTGCAGACAAGGAGGGGCTGGATGGCAAAGTAACGTTGGCATTGCTGGAGAAAGCCCTGCCAGTGTGGAACCAAGGGGAATGGGCTTGTTTGTGCTGCTTTCTGGCATTTCCCCTTTGTGCACACCCCAGCCTGGCACAGCTTTCTGGACAAAAGCTGCTTGGTCACAGTTCAACCTGGTTCCCTCTTCTTCATCAGGTTTTGAGGCCAAAGGAGCTGCATGAGCCAGTGCAACTGGTACCTGACATCACCTGCCTTGACCTGCACACCCCGTGGGCTCCCTGCCCATCTTCCTCATCCAGCTGCCAGGGGAGCTCACTGCTGATATTCTAGAGGGTGGGAAAGCGTTTGTGTCTGAGAGAACTGTCAGTCAGGGCTGCCTGTTCTGGAGCAGGCTGTGTGGGCCCCTCTGCAGTGTGTGTCATGCCAAGGGAGAAGCCATCGCTGGCTGTGCTGCTGCTGGCCCAGCAATCAGCACCAGGAGTGAAACTCCAAGCTCCTTTCATTCAAATATTTTGGGGCATTTTCAGGTAAGCCACTGGATTCCCACATCCTCAGTTCTGCGGCTTTTATTTAAGTAATATTTAAGATTAGTGTTTTTCCTTCCAGTTTCTGCAGGTACCAGTTATCTCTAATTCTTCAGCATAGGCTGAGGCTTCTAATAGGAATGTTTGAGTTAAAAAAAAAAAAAAAGGCAATGCATGCTGTAGGCTGAGGTGAGCTGGAGTTGCTGGGATTGTCTGTGCATGTACAGCATAATGTGAGATCTGTTTTGTGGGATCAGAGTAACCTGGAGTACTGTGGTCCAGCTGCCACCAGCTCTGGGATCTGCCACCTGCACAGACCTGTTTCCAGGGCATAGCTTGCTCCTCACACTTATTGGGAGGAGGAAAATGAGAATAGTGATTCAGTGCATTATGCTCATTTGGGGACCTTATTTTCCCTTTTTTTGTGGTTTTGACTGTTATGGTTTCAGTGATCTCTTGCAGGGCTCCTAGAAGCAGAAGGGAAGCTCCAGGATAGAGAATGCTGTAGGCAAATGCTAGTACAGCTGCCTTTCATGAAGAATAATTTCATTTTGTCTTTTCCTTTTTCTGTATGCCCACGTGTTTTTCTGCTCCTACAAATGCTCCTCTGAAATTATATGCTTCAGTTCTGCAGTAGCTTTGCTGCTTTTTGTGGGGGTTTTAACCTGAACTCTTAATGTTAGACAAACTCATTACCAGATGTAGCAACAGGCAATTCTTCCCTCCTGCCTTTTGGGACTGTGTTCTGCTCCCTCTATGCACAGCCTGCTCTCCTCCCTCCTCCTGGTTTTCTTCAACCACCGTAAGGTAGTGTAAAACACATAAGAAATCTGGATTTTGAGCTTGGACAACATATTCTGGGGGTGTGTTGAAGAGGATATTTACTCCCATCTGTTACATCCCCTTGTGCTGCAGGTCACTGTTCTTATAGCATCAGCTTGCAATTCTTCTGTGCAACCCACAGCACTTGAGGAGTAGAGACAGCTCATCTGATGGGAAGAGGATAGCAGGGGGCTCTGACCCTCCCAGAGAAATGCACAGAGCTCATCACTCACTCAAAGCCTTTAAAATTATTCTGCCTCAAGCCCAAAGCAGAAAAATGAATCTTTCTTCTTTTGGAGACAGCCTGCAATATACTACACTTCACAGGAATCCTTAAAACAGCTTTCCTGGCTTAAATGAGAGAGTTTTTAATGTGTAGGCATGTGTTTTTGGAGAGGATTTTTATGTAGGACCATATACAACTGCTGTGTTGAAAATTGCCAGACTTTAGAGAGTTAATGTATAATGGCATAATGTATAAATACTCTTTTGGGTTTGCTAGGAAAGCTGGATGTTTTGAACTACTATCTCTAACTTTTGGCCAAAAAAAAAAGCCCCACAGGCTATCAGAGGCACAAAAAAGGCTTTTTTTAGGTTTTTTTTTCTTTTACATCTAGTTACTGCTTGAACTGGGTGGCTGGTGCTGGGTCACAGCAAGCAGCTTTGGGGGGGATGTTCTTTAGCTCTAATTAAACTTGGCAGGAGGTGAAAGGCAAAAGCCAAGTCAGCATGCTGCCCAGAGGCACCGAGGGCAGAGGGCTACTCACTCAGGGAGCCAGGATGTCCCTCTTGGCCTGGCCAGGCGCCCCCAGGGATGATTCAGTCAGGTGTTGGTTGTGGCATTGCTTCTTTCATTCCACCGATGGGGTTTGTGTGGGGAAGGTCCCGGTGCCAGGCTGTGCTCAGCTGGGATGCCTCAGCCCCTGTCCTTCCACCGGTTCCCCAGGAGATCTCCCTGGGTTGCAAGACTGATCACTGCAGACTCCAGAGTGGCAGCCAGCAAATGGCCTTTCCCTTATCATGAAAACCATGGTTAAGCTTCCTGCCTAATTTTATGCAAGCAGCTAATTGTCCCTTTGCAGATGGCAGTGTGGGCCCTGCCCACTCCCCACACAGGCTGTGTGTACCATCACTGCCCTAGCTGGGTTTCGTTTATGCTTACAGCCTAAAGCCGAGAAGAGGTCACTGCTTCCTCCAGCTTTCACTGTCAAGTGAATGTGCTCCAAGCCTGGAAATCTGAGCACTTGCTTTCCCAAAGCCACCCCTGGGGATATGTCCCCATGGGGCTTTCATCCCATCTCTGTGATGCCTCAGATAATTTGCAGGATTTGCCCCCTTGTTTTCCGCCTCCTGACAGAAACTGGGTCCAAAGACTAGGGCCGTGGGAAACTAATTGGGTAATTCTAACAGCGCCTTTCTTTAAATAATGATAAATCACCCCAGTGGAATGATGTTATTGCAGATGACTTTCCCTGATGTCTTTGAAGGAGCAGACAGATATTCTCAGCTATTCCAGGTACATACCAGCCATCCTGTGAAGGTATATTCCCTTGTCTCTGCCTGGTGGTGGGCATGGAAAGTTGAAATGCTGTTTTCTTGCAGTAGTTTGTTGCCTCAGAACCAACTACCTTTTACTAAACTTTCTCCTCCAGCTCCGAACAACATGCCCTTGTAAAATCTGATATTACTCACTTTAGCAGGAAATGTGAGGTGGAGGAGGACGTGCACTACAGTTTCACACCTTTTCTCTTGTTTTTCTATCTAGAAGCAAATTCTGTTCTGGCTTGACTGATTGATTGAACCTTTTTCAAGTGCTGTCTGAAGGAGACAGCTTCTCTTTTACTGGATCAGAGATGCATTTGGCTCTTACACAGATTTTCTTAAAATCTGGAGTGTTTTCTTTCTTTTTGTTTGTTTCTTGGAACTCATGGCAGATGCACAGAATAAGGGAAAAATTCAAACACGACAAGTTGTACTTAGCCAGTGCCATGGGGTGTAGTAGGTCACGTCTCCTAGTGGGCTGCTTCGAAAGTGTGCTTTCTTTGGAAAAGAAATATTGCTCAGACCTGCATTTGCTTCCTCTTCTGTTCCATCAGCCCAATTTCGTGTTGATTCAGACAGCAGCCCTCTGGTTTGGGGGCTGGTGGTTTCCCCAGCTCTTGGCAGGGGCAGCGTGGGCATACGGCGTGCCCACAGCAGGGCTCGCCATTTCAGCCTTGTCTGCCTGGGAGCTCCTCTTCATTTCTTGCCATCTTGTTCATTCCCATCAAAGACATTGCCTCCCCTGCTAACTCTGCCAGGCTGAAACCAGCATTTTCACAGAGGCTGGGACACACCAGGAGTCCTTGAGTCTCCATTCGTCTGCCACTTCTGCTCAGTAAGAACTGTTTTTAAAATAGCTTGTGACATAGAGGAGAGGCAGAGTTTAATGATGAAAATGATGCAAAAATAACACCAGTGATGGTAGATGTGCTTTTTCTTTGCCTTAAAAAAGAATAGAGAGAAGCCTGGGTTTCCTGTTTGGACATCTGAAGTGTCGGTAGGAGATCTTTAGCTCTGGTTGTTTAATATTTTTAAGTCAGCATGAACCACTGTATACATTAACCAGGAAGGATGATTGGCTTCTGCAGTCTGTAAGGTCTGCCTGGAATAGGAACGCAGAGATGGAAATAGTTCAAATAGTGATTTAAAAGTGTCTCTAAAACTAGCACACTTTTCTTCTTGGGTATGCACCATCCTAGTCTGTGAGAGGCTCTCAGTCTTTTCATGTGTGTAGCCATTTCTGGAGAGAAACAAAGGGCTGTTACTCTCCTTCAGAAATGGGAAATGCAGCACAGAGGGAGGAGACAAATGGGCTGTTGGACAGCAAGGACTTGCCTGAATCCCAGAACCCAACATAGACCACTTCAGTTCCCACCTCGTCCCTCACCCCCATTTGTGGATCAGTTAGTTTATGGATATTTAACTGTCCTTAGGTCATGCCTGGGATCTCAAACCCCACAATATACTGGGCCATTCCTAGCCCCTCATCCAAGAATGGAGATACTTGGGTAGTGTCAGCAGCAATATGGGTTACTGATCTGCAGAGTGCTAATTGTGCAAATAACACTGGCCCAGGTGGTGGGAAGAGGTTCTGTGCTATTAGCTACCCCTCAGGAGGGGCTGGCAGAGTGTTCCTGGTCAAAGGTTCTCTGGCCACATTGATCAGCAGTGTAAAACCATCACTTCTATACAGCTCTTACTTTTGGGCACCTGGGAATTGTTTGCGAATGCTCCTTTGTGGCACTTGTAAGAGATTCTGCACATTTTTTTATTAGCAAGTAAATACAGTATCTATTGCAGATGATTGAATGAGAGGTTTTGCATACCTGTGATGGGGACAGAGCACTTTGCAGCCACTGGGTAATAGATATGTAATATCCATACCCCAGACTGTCTTTTTTACTTCCTTTCAGTGAGGCTCTGAACATCGAAGTTCTGGAAGTTGTCCTCAGAATATTCTGAAATAAATATAAATTCTAGTAGGGTCATAGCCCAGCCTGTTCCTGACTTTTCCAAGGGTCTTGACTTGGGTGTCTCATGGAGAAGGACCTGTGATGTTCTCCAGCTCCCCACCTCCCTCCTCCACTGCAGCACACCAAGGTCTTGAGAGGATGGGAGGTAATGTCTCAGAAGCTGTGTCACGTTAACACTCACAGGCTTCCATAGACCATCTGTTGTTTTCCATCCAACAGAAAAAAGGGAGTGAAAATGTTACTTTCCGAGACTGCCTGTGATGCTCCAGAGGAGAAGGAAGATCCTCCCTCAATCCTTTTCCCTGGGTTAAGCGTTTTTTGAGGTCTCAGAGCAGCAATGCACTGTATGTACCACATGTACTGCACTGGTGGAGTGAAAGGGCAAGGCCAAGCCATGTCTGTTGCATTTACAGAGAATTCCTACAGCAGTCAGAGCAAACATGTCTCAAAGTGCCCCTCTGGCCAGGCCCTTGCTAGTGGGGTTTGCTGGAGCAGGCTGTGTAAGCAGCAGGTTCTGTTAGTGGCCCTCAGGACTTGAGGTTAATCAGACAGAGACTGGGAGGGAATAAGGAAGGTATTTGAGCCAGAGAGAGGAGAAGGAGGTAATCCAGCTGCAGGGTCCAGTCTGGGAGTAAAGGGATTTTTGGGCACCCAAAGGGACATCCAGTGTGGGGGGGCTCTGCCCATTCTAGACAGCCTCCATTCTATCTGTCTCCTGGATTTATTTCCTAGCTGTATTTCTGCTAGTATTTTTATGGGCTTGTTTTTTCTGTTTTATTAACAGAGCAGCTGCACTTTTACCACAGGCAGAATGACGCTGGGCTTTCTGCTGAAAGCTGCCACATCACCATGATGTGTTTTACCCAGCAGACCTCACCAGGCAAGGTTCCCAGCACAGCAGAAGTCACCAGGGAGGTTTCTCAGAGCAGCAATCACCCCTCAGCCTGTCCTCAGTCACTGGCCTAGTATTTCATCATTGCTATTTCTTGCTTCTGTTTTGTGCGGGCTTCTCTATTCCTCCAAGATCAAAGTCATATTTTTATTAGCAGTAAAAAAATAGGGGCCTGTATCTGTTTGATCATACACAGAAAGATACCCAGCAGGACTAGCTTAGTCTGTTGAATCTGTCACAAACTCACTCTGCTAATGGCTTGCTTAGGTAAAATAAGATCAAAGGTGGAAAAAGTTCCGAGTTTTCTGTGCTCTTGTCAGGTGGCTCCATCTTGGGGTTACTTGCCTGCACATCAGCTGCAGAGGAGGGACCAGCCAGGAGGAGACACACAGGAGAAAGAAACTTGCAGGCAGGAGCAGAGTTTCCTGATGGGAACCACAGCTGAGATACCTGGTCTAGTGGGAGGTGTCCCTGCCCATGACAGAAGGGGGGAACTGAATGATCTCTGAGGTCCCTTCCAGCCCAAACAATTCTGTGATTCTGTGATGTTAATGGAAAAGGGGACCCTTTCCAGGGGAGAGATGCAAGGGTGGTATGTGAATGTTGGATGGATACCCCTGGTACAGACATGGATAGAAAGTGAAGCAGGCTGTGGCAAGGTACCTTTTGATGTACCTGCATCTAGGCTTGCTCTGTGGTGGCAGGTTGAAAAAGGAAGGTGTAGCTTGGAAAGCACAAGGGGAAAGTCATAATGGCAAGGCCCAGTCCCAAATCCTGGGTTTGCTTTCCCTTTTTAGCATTGTGCACCACAGAGCTTCAGAAAGTAGGAGCAGCCATAATAGCATTTTAGGTCTTTCATGTATGTCAAAGAAGTGTGCCTAGCTGGTAGAGTGAATCACAGAAAATAAGTATACTCAGTGTTTGAGAGGATAAAAAAGCACATCCGTGTATTTCAGAGAGCAACTTGGAGCCTGTGCTTTGTCTCTCCAATAAATCTGCTGCTGGATGTAGTCTGGGACAGTGGAAAGAGGAGATCCGCACTGCTTGATCTAGAGCCGCTGTGTCTGCAGCTGGCTTAACCAAAGGGATTGATGTTTTGCCTTCCCATACTTAAGCAGCAATACTTGAGCCTCTTTACAGGAGAAATGTTCCAGCAAGTCCCAAAATCATTTAACACTCTCTACTTGTGCTGCAAAGCTGCTGGAGTTGCTCATAATAACAGAGGTAGTGAGAGGTCCTGGCAGGGTTTGGAGCTGGTGCTGTGGGGAGGCATGGCTGGGTGGTAGCTCTCTGGCTGGACAGAGGAAGGGGCTTTCTTCCTTTGCAGGCTGCTCTAGTGGGTTTTCTCTCCCCTTTGGTCACATTGCTGAAGCAGATATTTACCCTTAGATCAGAAAATAGTATTCTTGTGTTCTTGGGCTGCTGGAATGAGAGGCTGGTTCAGTCTTTGACCTCCAAATCGGTGCTGTGCTGGTGTGTAAGGACCCAGGAGCTGTTTGTTGTGTTGTTTGTGCTCAAACTGAGCCTGATCTCTGAGCACAGGGCAGGTGGACATGTAGGAGTGTTTCTCCCAGAGGATCCCTGTTGCTCTGACCCATCCCCAACATCACAGGTGGGCTGAGCAGACAGGGCATGAGCTACTGCAGACAGAAAGGGTTGTGCGTGCTCTTCACTGCCCACTTGTGTAAACCCAAGCATGGTCATGGTGCAGTCATTTTCTCTGCAACAAATCAGCTGGACACCTCTTCTGAGAGAGGAGTACGTGACACTGGGGTGGCTTGCCAGGACCATGTATTTCTTGTTTGCCACTCACAAAGGATGAGTGTGGCTGGAGAGTGGGTGGCCAGTGTGGATTCATCAGGGCCTATAAAGCATGGACCAAGGGAGAGGCAACAACTCAAGCACCCACAAAGAGGGAATTGTACAGGCAGCAGCAAAACGGTGGGTGTATGCACAGTGATCTGTATATGGTCAGACTGTGAGGATATCCCTGGAGAGATATATGGTGGCTATCAGGAACCAAAGCACAAGAAGCTCTTTCTGGTAACAAGTATTAAATTTCTCTGGAACAACCAAAAAAGGCACTGTTAAGGTGGCTGGGAACAGTTTCCTGAGACTGGCAGTTAATACTGGTTGTGTATGTGAGCAGTGAAAAGCCAGCAGTGTTCAGCTGTTTGCAGAGCAGCCACATCTGCCCAGGAGAGTTTGCAATTCAAACCCCAAATGCTGGGGCTCTGAGTCACCCCACTTGTGGCCCTCTCTTGTCGCAGGGCAATCAGCATCAGCAGAGGGACGACCTGGTATCTTTTCCCAGTGCAAAATAACCTGATTGTTTTTGTTTTTTTCTGGTCTCCTGCCCATTGCTGGGGCTTCTGGCCTCTCTTCCGAGACCAGTGCTCAGCTGCTCTGGCCCCCTTCCCACACCGTCTCTCCCACATTGTTCATGTTGTGACTGGTTTTCTGGCTGTGAAAGCAGCAATGATGAGAGATGCTCATTTGGTTGGTTTAGATCTTTCCTAAATCACCTGGTGCTGAGGAGTAATGAAATATTTATTAGATGTTACAAAACCAAGCCCAGAGCAACAGCACAGTGAGCAGTTAAATATTCCTCCTTTCCTCCCTGCAGTGGTCCCTGAGCAGCAGGTGCCCTTTCTTAGGGCAAGAAGAGCTTTCTTAGGGAAGAGCTCAGTGCTGCTGGTGGTTGACTGCTGCTTTCTGGACAAAAGGTAGAGGTGCTTCCCCTGGGAATTACCTGCTGTGCTCAGCTGAAACGATTCCTTTGGGACAGGGGTGATGCTGATGGACTGAGCCATTAGGGACCAGTGTGTGCAGTGCTTTGATGCATCCTCATGTCCTGCCTGCAGGAAAGGCCCTTGCAGTGGGACGTGCAGTGTGCAAGGGCTCTGTGAGCCATCAGTGCACTGAAACATTCGGTCCTTGATCAGAGGTGTTCAAGTGTGGCAGTGAAGGGGGTCACCTCTCAACCACAGGGTGCCTTTCACATGGAAACATCTTTCTACAGAGCCCAAATCTGATTGATTTCAGCAGCTGTCACATTGGTGGACAGGGCTTTATTAGCAGTTTGAGTGTCTGTACAGGTGTGGATGTGTTAAGCTGCAATATGCTACTTACTGACAGATTCAGCAATCTGCAATCTAGGATGGCCCTTTCTTCCAAATCTTCTGTTGGTTCTGGTACTGCTATAGCATAATGTAGGTTGCAGGGGACTTCTAGAGGTCTCTGGCCCAATTTCCCTGTTCAAAGCAGGGCTCCCTCCCAAACCAGATAATTTTCATGCAGTCAGGCTGTGGAAATTTGCAAGGCTGGAGATGCTACAGCCTCTCTGGGCCCATTTTGGTGCTGTACTTGCTCCTGCATGCTCAGACTCAGCAAAGCATTCTGGAGAGAGGATGGCTTAGTGTGGCACATTGCTGTGTATAACTTTTTTCAGGGAAGTTTTCTGTGGCAAACAGGTCCTCTTTGCAGTGCTTGTGCTTCCCTGGTGTAGGCGAAGGAGGCTGGAGACAATGCACGGAGATGGTGCCAGCTGTTCACTGGCTGGAACAATTTGGAGAAGGTGCCCTGGCTCCCTGCATTGAGGTTTGCATTTGGCTCTGGGTCAGACTGAGTATGTGCAAAAATAACACAGAGCAAGAAAGCTGCTGGTGAATGTTTGTTCCACAGATGCTGATGTGCTGTTTGCTGGGATCTGCATCAAGCAAGTTCATTTGGTTGCCTCTGTGATTTGCTTGTGACCGGTGGGTCTTTAGTCAGGTTGTGAGGTCACTAGATTGTGCTGGGCATGTGGTTTTTCTTAACAAAGTTAGACCAAGAGGGTAGGAATCATCTGGGGCCTGTGTCTAATCACTGGTGAGCTCTTCCCCATGATGTAGTCTGTTATGGGGAAGACATCTGCCAAGCTTCTTACAAAAAGCCATGCAATCCACAAGGGATGCCAGCCCAAAAGCTCCGTGGGTGCCGTGCCTGACACCTGTGCCAGCAGTTCATTGCCTCAATTGATTACAGTTTTAATACGCCTGCATATATCTGGCAACTTAAATACCCTCATGCTTTAGACAGGTAAAGGTCTGGGAAACACTCTGCTGCATAAGCACAGCACAGTATTACCTTGGGAGAGTTCTCCTGGGTCCAGGGTGCTGTGTTCTGTGATCCCTCTGGAATGCAGAAATGACTGTTCCTTTTTTAGTGGCTCACATGTGGGAAGTGGTTATAGGGAACATCAGAGAGGTTGGGAAAAGTGAGGGAAGGTAAATGGAATAAACCTCTTCAGTCCACCAGTTTTCCTGCTTACTCCCAGCTCTCCTGTATGATGGCACTTGGATTTGTGTTTGCATGAGAGGCAGCAAGGCTGTGACCCCAACATCCACACATCTGCTGGGCTTGCAGCCTAACAGGGTTTCACCTCCTGCCACAGCTGCTGTGAAGGCTGTGATGTTGTACTGATGTCCTTCCAAGTGGAAGAATTTCTGCTGTTTTCTGCTGTTTGTAAGCACCCTATGGAAGGTAACTGAGAAGTGGTTTGTATTGGCCCTTTAGTGGCCTTACTGGATCTGCAGAAGCTGTTGGCTTGCATTATGTGAATTTCTAGCTTATCACTGGTGCCTCTAATTACAAGAGATAAAATAACACCCCTGCCTTTAAAGCGCTTAAGCTTCCAGTTGGGTGTTCAGGGCACGTGCTCTTTTAAGCCTGTGGCTGAGTTAGTGGCATCACTTGGCACTGCTTCAAGGCTCTGGAGCGTGATGCTGGTGCTGAGATGCCCCCCTGCCTTCCTCCAGCCTTTGTTGGGAGGTGCAGCCTCCCAGCTACCCCAGAAGTGCTTCTGGGATTTGGCAGCAATGCCTGTGGGGCCTGATGGGGCCTGATGGGGAAGGAAAGAGGCATAAAATAGGAGGTGAAGCGCGTTGGGCACGTTTTGTTGACCCGCAGGTCTGGTCTCCTCTGCTCCCTTGTGGTGCTGGCTTTCTGCACGTTTGCTGCTGTGCTGCAGAAGCTAAGTTTGATATGAAAACAGTTAAATTGTGCCTCAGATCAACTGCTTCCTTAATAACATCCCTAACAGTGGTGCAGACATGGATCAGTACCTGGTGCTGTCTCGTGGTCTGGTGGGGTGTCAGACTGAGAGTCCTGTCAGCTGAGGGCTGGACTGTGCTGCAGCCTGGTGGGATCAGAGGATCTCCTTTTCCCTGGATGGGGAAAATGCTCGAGTACAGCTTGGCCGAGGAGGAGGCAACTGACACTCTAGTAGAGACAAATCTGATGATTCATTTCCACAGCCCCCAGGAGCTTGCGTGTGAGCTGCATATTGGGAATTTCTAGGAATTTCAAGGAGCGTCATTTGTTCTGAAGGTAGCCCATTCAGTACTGAGGAAGGAGGATAAAATACGGCTGCTAGATGGCATTATAGGAATTGAACAAGCAAGGACTTTTGGAGGTTGTCCTAAGAAATAACCTGGACACAAAAATGTCATAAATATGCCATGCATGTTGTTAAAATCCCAAATGAAAAGCCTCTTGGCTGAGAGTATCTATGCTCTTAGTATGTCTTTCCTTGTGCCTCAGCACCCTGATTTCAAGGTAACCTGTAGTTTTTCTGTTTCTTTCCTTGGTTTTTTACAGCATCTGTTGCCCTGTCATTTCTTTCTGACATTCATAATGCTTGCTAATACAAAATTGTCAATACATTTAATTAACATTTTGCCTTTTGCTTCTTCGAAATAATTAAATGATTAATAAAAACAGGCCTAGCACCTTCCCACAGGTGTCTCCCACTCGATGACTGCATTGTCTCTGTCTCCTCTTACCGTTGAGCCAGTTTTCAATTCCATCAGCTCAGATAGGTTTGGAGCCTGTTTTACATCTGATGTTGTGCATGTTGCCCAAGGGCTCCTGATCTCTAGGGTGCTGTTGGCAAACACGCCAAAGTGGTTTAGATGCCTGACATGACAGGTAGGATCTAACTTTTGGTCCTAAGAGTCTGCCATCCTAAAAGCTAGAAGCTTCTGGCAGTGCTTTTCCTCTGGGCTCATGGCCCAAGGCTGAGTGGGTCAGGTTAAGGGATGGTCCTTACTCCAGCCCTGTGATGCTGAGCTTTGTTGGATGTGTCAGACCCTGTGAAGTCTGGGCTGGTGTTTTGGGGGTGGGAATGACCCACCTTTGCAGCACGCACAAGGTGGTGAAGGCTGTTCCATGCTTTCTAAAGCAGAGCACAGTGAGTCTCACTTTGTCACTTTGATGAACACCTCTCCATTAGCAGTAGGATAATCCCAGATTATCACATCAAATTGCTATTGCTCACTAACCCCCCTCAGCGTGGTGTTGAGGAATTAATTACCAGTGTTCATGATGTTCGCTACCGCAGTCCCTAAACACCCCACACAGCACATCGTGATTGTAGCTCCAGTGATATTTATCACTACGTTCTCCAAGTGGTCCCTCTCCTGCTTTTTATCACTAGTGATGTTTACCAGGAGTCATTATGCTCTAGTTGTTTGAATCTCTGCAGTTTTTTATACTTTATTCAAAGCCATTTAGACACTTAGAGCATTAATTTTATCGTTCTCTTCCATTCTAATGGGCTGGTTTCTTCCATCGGCATACAAATGAGAAAAAAAGACCCTTCTCTAGACTTTTGGTCACTAATGAATACCTGTGCTAATTCTTACTGCTCTCCTTTCCCTTTAAGTTTGAAGTTGCAACATACACATATTGTTTGCTTCCTTCTGTCAAAATTAATTCTTATCCTCCAATGTGAAGTAACCCCATGGTAAACCAGTCCCAGCTACATTTCAATCCCTGCAGCTTTTCAGCATGAGTGTTGTCTGCATCTTAAGATATTAGGCTGGCATTGCTGATACATGACTTATTGCCTGCTGTGACTTTGTCTGCATTGTAAGCTGAAGAAGTGGTTTTTTAGCTATGTCTGGTTTTAAACTGACAGATAAATTGGAAAAATAATGGCATGTTATCTTACAAGGCTGGAATAGACCCTTGTAAACATTCTATTGATGTCATTGTGAGAGAATTAGAATTGTCTTGTAAGTTATACCAGCTGTATGCTGGACAGAAAGTGTTTTGAGTAGCAAAGAGACAGCAGAGAACGTCCTTGCTAGGATAAGGAGAACAGGTTTGCTCTCACAGGATTTTGACATTAAATTCTTTCACCACTGGCTTTGATTGATGTTTTGTATGTGAAAAGCTAAAAGAAATGAGCAAGGACAAAAAAAACCTCCAAAACCTAAAGCAAAACAACAACAAAAAACCAAACCAAAACCCAACTGCTAGCTTTCAAGGCTTTCCATTTGGTATGAAACCTCAGCTTCTGAAGGGGAGGAGAAGCTGAGTGGAGAAGGGATTGCATCAAAACAGATTCTTCCAAGCACTCACACAGCAGCTTGTTTTTGAATTGAGTATGCCTGAAGTAGTAAAAGTCATGTGCATTTTGTGATGGCAGAGTTGTTTAGAAATGATGTTCAGGGTGACTTCAGGTGCTTGTGATGCCTGAATGAACTCACCAGGCTGCAGAGTGTATGTGTGTGTGTATCCATGTGTGGCTGGTTCCTCAGCTATTGCTGCTGTCCCCAAAGGAGAGCAGAAATGCATGTCATAAGCACCCCGATAAGATATTGCAGATCAATTACTGTGGTTTTTTCCTCATACTTAAACCTTTTTTGATGAATTCTTTTCTTTTGGCATGTTTTACAGATAAGTAAGCAGCAGCTCCAGACAATCAAAGATCGTTTCCAGGCCTTTCTCAATGGAGAAACCCAGATTGTGGCAGATGAAGCATTTATAAATGCTGTCCAAAGCTACTACGAGGTAAGGAGAGACAATGCAATGCTCTTATGAATCCCTGTCCTCACCCCTATTCACAGATGGTGTTGAATTCTGAATTAATGGTTTGTCCATTCTCACACAGTATGAAGCAAAGGCAAGCGCGAAATGCCTTCTGTCTGATGTCTGGTACATCACAATGTTTGGGAGGTTCAGGGTTTGAATGTAAACCATGGAACAACCATAGCAACCCCTATGCTATGGTGTTTCCTTAAAGCTTGATTGCGAGGAAGACTGCCCTTCCTTTGAGCTGAAAAATAATTTCCTGATACTTTTTAGTGTGTTCTAAAACAGGGAAGATGGCAAAATCTTCAGTAAAATCAGTGTCATGTGCTCCCTGTGAAAAATACCAAAAGAAACCTGGGCAGCACATTCAGTTCTTGCAGAAGCTTTTGCATTGTCTCCAACTGAGAGTGTTGTCTTTTCTCTTTGGCCTGACAAGTGCTGCAAAGCAAAGGGGGAGTGAGGAGGATGTGCATCTACAAAACTAGATGATACCAGAGAACATGAAACATTGTTCATAACTGTGCAAAAGAATAATTATGCATATCCGTCCTTTTGCACCTCTTTGTATGCAGCCCATAATGCTGCCTTTTATATCTCTGCTTAGAGGGAAAGAGTTTCTGGTTTTCAAATAAATCAGTTCTTGTCATTTCTATGAGGAATGTTGTTTATTTTTTTGCTAGCCTTTCTGCAAACCACTTCTCTTTCTCCCTAGAGCTATTCTGTCATAGAAGGTAAAGATTTTGAATTGCCTACATAAAATATTTCTCCAGAAGTGCAATCTAAGAGGGGACCAAAATCAGATACTAAAACTGAAGAGAATTTTAACTCTATAGGGTATGACAGCAGCTGCTTCTGTGTAAGGAAAGCCCAAATTATCTCTGGATTAACTGCGTTAAACCAGTCTAGTAGTTTCTGCTCCATCGTTCTCTGTACAGGAAGGAAACAGAGAGTCATTTACATCTTCTACCAGAAAAGAAATTGCCAAGGGATCATCACAGCTTCACTGAACAGGTGCTCTCAAAGAAAGTTTTCAAGATGGAGTGAGCTGTGTTTAGGATGCCATAGCAGCATATCTGCTCAGATAAGATTATTGGGCAGGAAAAGGAAACTGCTTAAAACCAGGCAAAATACATCCCTGTTTCACTGCTGGGTCTGGCTGAGTGTTATCAGCTCCAGAAGTCCTGATTTCCCAAGTTATCAAACTGAAAAAGAGCACTAAGTTAGCACTAGATGTACACAATCCCATGTCTTCAAGTGGACCCTCCACTGGCTCTGTCCTGCTTAAAACAGGCCACATAAAGTGTAATGCATCACTCTTTGTCCGTCAGCACAACTTTCTTTTTCTTGTTTTTAGCTGTTGGTCTCCTTTAATTGATGGCCGTGTGCTTTCAGCTTCTGTGCAGCTGAAGCTTGCCTCTGTGGCTCTCCCTTGGCACCAGCTGCAGTGGCACAAGGCAAAGCCTTGCCACAGAAAGCCTCTGCCCCTCAGTGCCTGAGCAGTGTTCCCTGCTGGGTGTTCTCCCTTCCTTCTCTGCAGAGATGTGCCCCCCTTGGTCGATCCATTGTGCAAATCATCGAAGATCCTTATCTCAGCTCCTGCAAATCTCAGTTTTATTCAATTAGCTGCCCTTCTGCTGGGTGCTATCTAGAAATCAGCATTTACCAATTTACAAATCTGCAAGATGGCTTGGAAAACACACAGCTGAAACTGGTAATCTCTGCGCAGGACATGGCTGATGTTTCTAAAAGGTCCATTTATTAATGGTGCAGAATAAGTTCATTGCCTGGGAATGACTGTTTTTTTGCAGAGAAAAAAAAGGTAAGGGTGACATTGTAGGTCAGAAATGCATTTGCTGTTGCCTTGAATATGCTTGCATGGCCACATTTTACTGTTAATTCTGGCTGTCAGAGTAAGCAAGTGGTTGTCAGTCTTAGGCTAGTTCACAAGCTGCTATCAAATTAGAAAATTGAGTGATCTGCTGCTGCTCTGCAAAGCACCGCTGTGCCTGCAGGAATGCTGCAGACCCGTGTGCGCAGACAGGCCCAGCACACTCCAACACACTGCAGGGGAGCTTTTCTCAGGTCCTTTGACTTCTAATGAGTAAAGCTCTGTCTGTCACCAGCACATTTTGCAGCACTCACTTCAGTGCATGTGATGGAAGTGCTTTTTTAGACCCATTTCCACTCTGCTGTGGGCAGACAGAGACACAGTGGCGTGATGGGCTCATCTCTGGGTGTGGCAGGAGGTGCCTGACCCAGCTCCTGGAGGTCAATTCTCTTCCGCAAGATTCGGTGTGTGCACCCATGCTAGGATTTTGTTCTTGTCAGTTCTTGGCTCCTGGCAACCCTACTAAGCAGTCCTACAGCCAGGCAATCCACCTGCTATTTTCCAAAGAAAACAGGACAGAACACCTTTTTTTATCTGTTTCTTTTGTCTTCCTATTTCATGGTTTCTGCTGCTTTGTGTCTGATCAGTGCTCTCCCACGCCTGCCTCCTCCCTGCCAGCTGCAGCCTTCCTTTCCTTTGCTGGCTGCTGCTCCACACCCAGGGAGAAAAAATCAGGGCTGAGGGAATATGGGGAGCCACATCCCACTGCTCATGATGCTGGGGTGAGGACCATGGATAACAACAGCCACTGGTGCTGGCGGGTATGGGAAGTCATTAACACCATGGCACAGGTTCGTTCAGGCCTGGGCACCTGGCATGGATAACAGGACATGGGAGCCCAGGATGTTGCAGTGGGGCTGGTCACTGTGACCTCCCTCCATTTCCTGCAGTCAGTGTGCCAATAATTTCCTTGACTGCTTCCGGAGCTTGGCTCTTGATACTCTCACCCCTTACTTGAAAGCACCTGGGTCATTATCACTCATATTTAATCTCCATGAGGAAACGAAACACATGTTGTTTCAGCATGGACTGGAGAGGTTGCTGGTGGCATTCTGCCTGTCTTGTCTGCAGGGAGTGAGTACTCCCATGCTGATATTGGAAGGAAACAGCCCAGCTCTTCCTCAGCATCATTTTTGGTCTGGTCCTTGGACAAAACCCACTACTACTGCCAACAGATGCCTATGCCATCAAGTATCTAGGAACATGGAGTACTGTGTTGCTGAATGGTATATATAAGAAAAAAAATTATCATGTCCTTAGGTTATCCTCAAACTCTTTAATTATTGAGACCCAACAGATACACCCCTGTGAGGGCACAACCTATTCCCAAGCTGCTGTGTTCATCAGTTCTCAGCATTACTAATAAAACAGCAGTTTTCTTACTGGATATTGTTTGCTCTTCTGTGTTCAGGGCTTGGGAGAGGAGAGCCAACACAATATCCCTCTGTCTCTAACTCTTCAGCTCTGTGTTGCTCCCAGGACATCTGTGGTCTCTGGGAGTCTGTCATGTTTGACCCTTTTGCTGCTCTTGCAGTGGGAAGAACATCTTCATGAAATGTCTTCTCCCTTCCTTTCTCCTGTTGTCAGTTCCCTGCACCTCTGCAAAGGTTCAAGCCATGCTGAACCATCCTGCACTTCCCATTCCTGTGACATCAGGGCAGACAGCAAGGGTCTCCTCTGGTGTAGTAGAATTAGAGTGTAAACCTGGTCCTTGCAGAGGTTTCCCAGGGGCCTGGCTACCAGAACAAATCCAGTGCAGTGCTGTTGGCTTCAGTAAGATGACTCTGCTCCCTCTAACAGGGCAGAACTTGGTTTAGGTGAATGTAATTGTACAAAAACGTCCTTATTAAAACATCAGATGGAACAAAATAATATCCTGCTTTCCCAATGGGCATTTATGTATCTGGTGAGGTGTGACCATAACATCACATCAAGTCCTAATTGCATCAAAATATTTCATTTTAGTGGAGGCAAAGCAGAAGCTTCACTTGATTTCATTACACTTCCCAAAGTACAGCTGAAACCTCTGGCAACATGTGGCAGTTGAGTGAGGAGCTGGAGAATGTCCTGGCAGTGAGTAAGCAGCTTCCCAGCAGTGAAACCACCTTTTGTGCTACTTAAGGGGGATTTTTTTTAACTGACACCATCTGAGATCACCCTTTTCTTTGCAGGTATTCCTGAAAAGTGACCGCGTTGCCAGGATGGTGCAGAGCGGAGGGTGCTCAGCAAATGACTCCCGGGAGGTCTTCAAGAAGCACATTGAGAAGAGAGTGCGCAGCCTGCCAGAAATTGATGGCCTCAGCAAGGAGACAGTCCTGAGCTCCTGGATGGCAAAGTTTGATGCTATTTACCGTGGGGAGGAGGATCCCCGGAAGCAACAGGCCAGGATGACAGCGAGCGCTGCCTCGGAGCTCATTCTCAGCAAGGAGCAGCTCTATGAGATGTTCCAGAACATTTTGGGGATCAAGAAATTTGAGCATCAGCTTCTGTACAATGCGTGTCAGGTAAGGTGGGAATGGAACTGTTTTTTGGGGAAGGCTTGCTAATGGGAAATACTGCTGTTATGAACTGGAAAGTTTGTGTCTGACCAGACTCTTTTGGAGAGGACTTCTACCAAGAAGGTGGGGGTTGGTTTATGGTGGTACTTCTGCACTGCCAGTGTTGTTCTGGCTATCCAAGTGGGCCTCCTTCTCATGCTCATTTTCTTGTGCAATTCCATAGGATTGGTGAGATGGGAAAATTTTATTCCTCAGCTCTGTTACCTGGGTGAGCAGGTCTTTGAGGTGGTTAAGTGGGCTGTTTGCCTGTGGCTTGTTTGCCCTTCCTGTGTCACATCCCCAGTCTAAATGACAGAGGTTCTTACAGCCTATGATATCTGTAGTCAGATCCCAGGAGTCCCTGGGATGGGTGGCTTATGCAGACTTGCCCAGTGAGGTTATACAGGCTCTCCTTAAGCAGAGGGAGCTCTGTCATACCTGCATGCCTGTGGTGGAAGGGAAGAACATCCCAAAGCCCCATGACCTCAGGGTAGCTCTGCTTGCACTTGCAAACCTTTCCCATTCATCTCTTTCTGCCCCAGAAGGGGCAGTTCTCCAGAGTTGCATAGCTGGGACTCTGCAGTGCTGCTTGTGTTTCCAGCAGCTCTTGCTGAGGGCTGTCAGTGGCTATCCAGACTGCTGGTGACCCAGATTACGGTCCCCTGCTATTGGATATAAATATCTCAGGCGGGATAAAGGATGCCAGAGTCACGGAGAGAGTAAGGTGTGGAAAGTTTTTGGAGGAGGAGCAGACCTCAGGCTTTTCCCTGTAATTCAGGGCTTCAGCTTCTTATTGAAATGAATACATTTGAGACCAATTCTGTCTGTCTTCTGTCTAGACATTTCCAATTCTTTTTAAGACACAGAGAATTATGTTTGATCTGTTTTTACCCCTGTAAAGAGCTTAGTTATCTTGCGTTTGTTCTTCTTCATTTCAGACCTTAATGGCAGAGTGGGGAGAGGATAATAAATGTCCCTGAGTAATGAGTCTTCACAGCAAAAACTGCAGTGGCCCTCATAAATTGTGTTTACATAGATTTTGTGTCTCTGTACTCTGTTGGAAGAATTCTTTAAAATCAAAACCATAACGTTTTCAGTTATGTGTCAAGAACTGAGTCAGTTCTGCCATGTTTTGGTTTATTTCTTAACTTAAACCAACTCCAGCCCTGTGTCTCTCATCCCTCCTTGACCTGTGCTTTGCTAAGGACCAGGGTGGCTTTGTGGGAGCGTGTGTGTGATCCTTCCCTCCTGGTCTGTGCTTCCCCCTGATGCAGAAAACAGTGTTTGATCACAGCTGCCCTCTTTTGTGATCTCTGCTTGTTAGAACCTTTCTGGCTGACATCATGAACCCAGAGGCTGCTCCCTGCAAATTGCCCTGTTGCATCAAGCAATCTTTTTCCTGCATGTGTCCTGCTTTTAATCTGAAAGTGAAGGATTTAATTCTGGGTCTTTTCTAATGCTCGGAGGCAGTAAACCTGTAATTTAAACTTTTACAGAAAGACATAATTTCTGATGAAAGCGAGAATTAGCATGGAAGTTACTCTGTTTTTAATACCTGGATAGTGAGGATTAGCTATGCAGAAGGGAAAGCCCTTTGTACAACGCACACCTCAGAAAGCTGCAAGGTCAGCAGTCATTGAGGGCTGGGTGTTTTCCTGGGATGCAGTGGGAGTGGGTAAAGTGCTGTGGGGTGGGACCCTGCCCCATGGGGAGCTGCTGCTCCTTCTCCCTCTGCAGAGGGAAGGCAGCAGTGAGCACCCAGGGCAACCGAAGGCTTTGCTCTGGGGACCCTTTTTTTGATGCTACCTGTGGTCATGTCACCCGGGCTGTACCAGGGGGTCTCTGGAGCTCTCTGGCCAGCAGCAGATGCTTTGTACTTCTCTCCTGCCATGAAGCACCAAAATTGCTGTTGACCATTACTCTTTCCCCAGGACTCAGCCATTGCTTGCAGCCAGTCTGTTGGGGCTTGTCACGAGCTTCTAAGTGGTAATTTGGTACAGTATGAGCTACAATTTTTTTGACCTGTGCTTGTCTGCCATGCATAGGAGGAATTGGGAAAAGCAGTCTTTTCCCTGGAAGGCTGTCTGAATGCCATCACATTCTCCAGAGTGGCAGCACTGTGCTGTTCGTGCAGTTTATCAGTCAGTCACCTGTGATTAGAAAAGCAAAGGCCATTGTCTTCTATGGAGGGACTGGCTGGTCTGTGCTCTCCCTTGCCTTGGTGTGCAGGGTGAAATTGCCCAGAGGCTGTGCAAGCAGGCAAGGGGTGACAAGGCTTTGCCTAGTTGTCCTCTGAAAGCATGAGCAGGAACGGTGCTGAGAGCCCCAAACACTGCTGGTACTTCTGTGGTCTGAAAGTAGATGCTTTTCTCTATGCAGCCTCCTGTTACATCACACTAATTGCATAATGATTGCATCACTGGGACTGCATTTCCATTCACTTCTGAGATAATATTTTGTTTGTGCAGGAGGATGATTCCTAAAGAGATTTTTTTTTTTTATACAATATCCCCAGGTGGCATGAGATAAGTGTATTCTTAATGTGATAGGAGTGATTTAGCAGGATCTGAGATAGTAGTTATTGATAGCAAGGTATTAATGCAGTCGGAAAGGCTTTTAGGAAACAAAGATGGGAAGTGGTGTTGTAGCAGCATAGTTGTGAAGATTACAGTGTTGTTAAACACAAGCTCTGACTAGAACATTTTAAATAATACAGAGTCTTGCGCTTTTTGCATAACACATGCCACGTGGCTTGATGTTTCTGCTCCACTGGAGTCAGCATGGGAATTGAGCATCTCTGGCTCCAGCAGCAAGCTCCTCTGCTGTGTGAGAGATGTGGTAGAGAGAGAAATGTGTTTCAGTCTGGGCTTTCTGGTCCAGAACCTGTTGGCAAGATTTAAATTTAGCTCTTCTGCCTTGTAATTAACCTGTGTCTATGGAAGAGTACTAGAGGAGCTGTTTCTGTATGTGTTGGGCAATTCCAAACTTGGATTCTTGCTGCAGTTGGCATTTCCTAGGGTACTCTATTTCCTGCTGACCTTCATGATGGCTGAATTCAGAGCATCTCTGAAAACCAGGCTGTTCTCTCTGTCTTGTTCTTTCCCAGCCGTAGGGCAGTGATTTACTTTTCTGTCTCAGGCTGTGTTTCGAAGTAATTTTTAGCTACAGTGAGATGAGCCCGAGCTGGTACAGTGCTGTTCAGTTAATCCTGCAGCAGGAGCAGATGTTCAGATTGTGTCTGTGGTGAGCTGTGCAAGTCCATCCTCCTGCTTCAGAGGAAGAGTAGGCTCTCCCTGCAGAGCTGCCTGAACTCTCAGGATTCACACTCAGACTTTCTCTTCTTTCCCAGGCCTATCCCGTATACTGTGGCAAAATAACCTGTGCTAAACGTAATTCCCTTAGATGTAAGATTTGAAAGCAAATAACTAAATATAAGCATGTCCAACTTGCTGAGTTATGCTAATACATGGTCATGTTTTTTCAGCATCTATTTCTGTCCATCCATGTAGAAGGCAAAACATCAGAGAAGTATGCATGTGTGGGTGGGCTGCAACATCCCCTAGGTCTCATTGCTGTCTGGTGGCTATTTCATGTAAAGGCATAAAGACTTCAAACCAGTGCAACTGGAATTGTTTCATAAGTTTTGGGGCCCTGTGATTTTAACTAGGAAACATTTCAACCCAATTTTTCTCGATCGGAGCTGGCTTAAAACTAGAATTCGCTGTTTTGACATTTATTTTCGCAGCTGAATTAGGACACTATGTCCAAAGGCTGACATTTCTCACATAGCAGAAAGTTCCCCTGCCAAAAAAAAACTGACTCAAGTGTTTGATTTTAGCTCAAGTCAGTATTAGAAATGATTTGCCGAGGTGGTGTCTTGCCTTCTGCCCCTCTCTCATCTCTGCAGTTCGTGTGGTTCTACCAAACTTGGTTTCTTCACTTGCTCTGGTGTGTTGAGCCTCTCATGTGCCCGTCACACGCCCAACGTGTGTCAATCATGTGCCTGGCACACGGTCACACGGCCATCATGTACCCAGTGTGTGCCAAACACGTGGCATGAGCTGACTTTGCTGACTTAGCTGGAAGTTGGAGACATCTCCTTTAAAATATTTCCTAAATCCTTTCTGTTTGCAGAGAAGCAGCAGTGGTACTTGGATGCTGCAGCCCAGGTATGGGCAGAAACTCATGCAAGGCACTGTGACAGCTCAGACAGTGAGATGAAGGCTGAGGTCACCTCAGAATAAATGTTTGATTTGTGTGTATGCTCCCCAGACCAAGTATTTCATTTAGTTTGTTGTGGTGAAGAATTCCCAGCCGTGCCTTTCAATGAGCATTGAATCCAGGATTGTTGTGCACAGCGTGGAGTTACCTCTCTGTGCACGTCTCCGTCCCTTCAGTTCAGGGCCTCAGGGGTTTAGGATCAGATCCCTCCCTTCTGCTCCCCGTTTAAAGAATACAAACCAATTCCTTTTTATTCTAGCTTCATCTTGAAGCTTTAATGTCTATGAGATATGTATCTGCAGTTCTGAACATGGAAGCACTAACTCTGGCTGTAACTCTGAAAGGGTGGGAGGTTTCTTTGAACCCCAGAGCCCCCTACAAACAGCCTGTCCTGGGGATGGTAGTGGTGAGCTAGGACTGCTGTGGGGCTGCAGGCAAGAACCAATGAGCCTCCGTGGACTCATCTCTCCAAGGCTGGGTGCATGTGCCATGGACAACCAGCAGCTTTGGCCAGCACTGCTCGCCTCCTTGCAAATCCCCAGGGCATCAGTCTCACCCTGAGGCTTTTTTTTCCCCCCTCTTTCACTATTTAAAACTCCCTTTGGTCACTCCACCTATTTTCACACTGTGAGCATCATTCCTACCCCACCTTCTCCCCCCCCACTTAAAACAAAGCCACGACCAATAAAAATGGGTTAAAGTGGTTTAGAGATGATCAAAGGCCTCAAAATGCATAAAGCATCATGGTCTGTTTCCAGTAATTCTGTATTTATTTCCATGGAAACGGAAATGGCAGCCTGGAGCCTTCTGCAGGGTTGTAATTACTCCTGCAGCAGCCAGCAGCAGCTGCAGCTTCCTGTCAGGGCCCGAGCATCTCCCAGAGCCCGCCGTGATTTAGCACCCAGTGGGAAATCGAAAAAGGAAAAAGCGCTGGGAAGTGAATGAAATCTTCCCTGTCATTACAACACAACATCATTACACACATGGTCCTTTGGGGAGGAGGGGCAATTGCCCTTCTTCATCAGCTCAGCATGCAATGTTTTGAAGAATGATTTTGGCATGGGAGGGCAGAGAAACTGAGAGGGTCAGGGCAATGTCAAGGAAGGGGCAAGGGTGGTGTGTGCCTCTGCTGCAGCCTCCATTACCAGGCACATCCATCCTTTGGAAGGGGTTTGCTGATGGAGGTTACCCAGGAGGTGCAGAGAGGTGCCACGATTGTCCCTGTTGGTCCCAGGCAGTGCAGAAACAGTGACCCCATGTGTGATGCATCGTTTGATATCTGTAATTTGGAGCAGGAGAGGTGGGTGAGATGGGACATCTGTTGTTAGCTCCAGCGTCCAGTGAGAGCTGCAGGGAAGACCTCAGCCAGTTGGAGGGACATGACAGGGTAGTGAGCAGGGTGAGCCTGCCAGCCCAGCAGTGTGCCAGTGCTGCTGCCTTTCGGGCAGGACAATGCAGAGATCACTCTGTTCCAGGGTGGGACCTGCGCTGTCATCATCCAGTGTCCGATTTGCACAGACGCGTGTGGACCTACATGTACACCCATTAGCTGTAGGATCAGCTTATGTTATGTGCTGTTATGGACTTAGAGAGCAATCTTGGCCCCTGTAATTAAATTTAAAGCAAATTAGCTCTTCTATTAAACAAAATAAATCTGATGTAGTCTAATGCTGCATTCTCCAGCTATGGCTGATCAATCGCTCCTGCAAAGAGCAGGCAAATACTGCTGAGCAGATGGTCTTGGCTGAAGCATGGTCAATTAAACTAATTAAAGATGCTTTCATTTAATCAGAGGGTGTTTTAACCCTGTTAGCTGCCAGTTGGGGATGTGTTTTCATGTACTAGGAACTTCCAGTTCTGGCCCTTCTATGGACTTCTTCTGTTTTTCAGTTCCTTTACAGAAACCAGGCCAAAGAGTGCACCCAAAGAGCATATATCTAGCAGAGAAATTATAATGTCATGCAACAGTAGTGAAGGAGAGGAGAATTCAGTTTTCTTCTAACACTAACCAGAGATGTTTATTAGCCTGAAGAACTCTTCTGCAATGCATCCTTCCCACCCTACCTCCTGCCAGCCTTCCCTCTGGGTTTAGGGGTGTGGCTGCCTCTCCACAGCCTGGACAAATATCACTTGTTCCACCAAAACAAGCAGTGGCTTGTCATGGTGTATTATTTAGGGGACAGAAAATGGTTTCAGCATCCAGACAGGTTCCGGAGTGGAGGAGCAGCCTCTTATTTCGGCTCTCTGCTGCCATGCAAAACATCTTGGCTGCTGGGAGCCCCTCTTCCTAGGGGTTCTGGACATGGATTTAATTCATTATTTGCTGCAGGAGTCCACGAGGACTCCTCTGAGCTGAAGCCTTCTTTTCAGATTCTGTTATTTGTCACAACAGAATGACACCATCACCATTTCCTGTCCCCCACTTCCTATCTGCTCCCCTGCCCTTGATGTGAGGGATGACACCACCTGCCAGCAAGGTGAGAGCCACCAAGAGAGCTTGCTAGTCTCATGGAGGATCATGCCAAACGTTCTCAAGAAGCAGCAGTAGAGCAGAATCATGCATACAGCCCATGAGTGACCCCTCCCTGGGCTGCACAAAGGGCTGCAGCGTGCTGGGACTCCCTCGGCCCTTCCACCAGCTTGTATACATTAAATTAGAAACAGTTGAACTTCATCCAGAAGCATGTGGACAACTCCTGCTTCAGCAACATGGATCCCTGCAGATACATTAGAGCTAAAATCAGGGTGATTTTCAAGATGTTCATCCTTTGTGAAATGATAAAAACCCTTTTTTACCCTCATCTAATTAACAAGGTGTTTTTGTGCTGCAGCATCAGCTGAACACTTTTTGTTGTCTGTGTGGACTGAATAGTTTTTGCAGTTTAAGGCTTAAATTACCATCAAGATATCTCTCATTTATTTTTGTTTCAGGTGGCCCATGAATACTTTTCATCATCTGCATTCATGCTGCAAGGGAATGCATAAAAAATAACCATGGTTACCTTATAAAACATCATATTGATGACTTTACATTTCCAGTCTACCTTAGCCCCTTTATTTCAGGACTGCTGTTTCTGTTCTTTCATTGAAAATATAGTTGTTGGCATGACTTTGACTGCAAGTGCCTGGCTGCTCCCACCTCTGAGCAGTGGGGGGATTGGGAAGATGGCACAGTTGGACAGGGAGATGCTGAAGTGGCGGGGAAGGTTTTCCAAGAGCTTGAGAAACAGGAGAGTCCTTGAGCATCACTAAGTGTGACAACATTGGGGAATTGCAGCTTGAAACTATTTCAGTGGAGAGGAGGTTGGGGATGGCACAAAGTGTAGACTCCAGTGGTGTTGGCAGAGAGGAGACTGAAAAATGGGGGAGCAAGGGGACAAGAAGTTGCTGATTTGGGAAAAACACTTCACACTGAAAAACCCAATGATCCCATGGAGTGCCTTGCCACTGTGCAGGATAGTCCAGCCTCAAAACACCTGGTGGGTCTGCCCAAGGAGAAGCTAAGCCAAATGTTGCCCATTGGAGGGGAGAGGGAGTGATATCTAAACGTGCTACATAAAAATTAAAGGTTTTTTGCTAATCTCTCCCCAAAAAACAAGCCAACATAAAATGCAGCTGAGATGGGCTGGAGTGCATTTTCTGAGTTGGCTTCCATGGGGTCTGGTTCCAAGGTCTCCAAAGGTGGGACTTGGCTCTCAAAATGCTGTCTTTATTTTGAGCAATCTCTCTTGCTTCCTTAACTTTGAATTCAGTGCAAGCCACTGTACACAAAAACCAGTTTCTCAATGTGGAGAAACATTGTGGACTGTGTCTTATTAGGAAAGGAAAATGTCACTCCTCTTGTTTGTCTTTCTCTCAACCATAGATGATGAGCAGAAGACATGACAAAGAAATGCCCCCACTGGCCCCTTTTGGAGAATGTAATCTTATTTTTTCTTTGAGCAGCATTTGTTCCGTGCAGTACATGTTCCTGTCAATCAGCCCAGGAGGCCTTGGGAGACAGAAGGGGTGTTATCCAGACCTCTCTCTCTTTAAGCAAGGAACTGCTAGCTGCAAAAGAACCCATATGTGATGCTTATCTTAAGGAAGGCTGGAATACTTAATAAGACATAACTGGTGCATGACCCTGCACTGTGTTAATGCCTCTCTTTCTCTTCCTCTTCCTTTTAACTGGAAATACAATGGAGCCGCTAGAATTTAATTTTGCACATAGGTCTTTAAATCTAATTTGAATTCCACATGAAAATCTCAATGCTTTGCCGCACTTCAATCCTCACTGATGTATTTTATCAGTCATTACCTTTCTGGGGAACTTTTAATGCCTGTCTCAGAAGCAAAATGAAAAGATACAGTCATACTTGCACATAGTGGAGGTTATACGTGGTCATGCTGACTTGTGCCAGAGCTCCAGGGTCTTCATTTCAGCACGCAATGTCTTCTTGTCAGAGAGCCTGGACTGGTTCCCACTGAGCTGTGCTAGCCTAAGGTTACACACTATTCTTTTGGTTTTCTTTTTATCATGTTATATAGAGAGATCATTCTTCTGACATACATCATCCACTAAGGGAATATTTTGGAAGTTCTACATTAATATTTTACTAGGTTTTCTCTAATGTTATTTCTGTAAGATGTGATTTCCTCAAGGCTGCTTCTTTGCAGTCCATATTGTGTTCAGATTTCAAGAAAAGGGAATTACTAAAAAAAAAAAAAAAATATTCACCAGTCCTTTCCTCCACTCCTTACATTTCATTCTTCAGGCCACCAGCGTTCCATGCAACTTGAAAAATGCATGTCACAGCTTGAGATGTGATAGACAGTGTAATTTTAATTCAGGAGAAATTTTAAGAGTCGAATGGATCAGGCCATAGAAAGTACTTCATGAATATAAAATACAGCTGGGTTAATCTTCCAATTTTCATCTAAAAAGTACCAAATTAAAAAGAGAATAGGTATATTTCTTAGCAGAAATGAGATGCCAAGAATTTTCTTCAAAAGGATATCAAAGTAGGCACATATTTGTTCCCACTGAGCTGACTATAAATTGGGAAATGATCAACAAAGTAGATTTCATGCATTTCAAAGGCTCAGCCTCAATATCCCTAACTTATGTAAGCTGCTCCTTACCTCAGTTTCGGTGCTGAGTTTTCATGTTCAATACAGTACATTTTTTCTGGCACATCTGATTCTACTCATGTTTGTGAGAAATTAGAGTGCAAGTTCAATACAGAATTGGATGCAACACAAATTCTAAAACAGCTTCTCATGTATTTAAAAGGCCTATAGTAGCCTAAAATCATGTAAAAACTATGTTGGCCTCCATAGCACAGATTTTGTTGTATAATGCAGGAAAGTAGGGATGTTTCCTATCAGCAGTGATCTGTGCATGTGTTTTTCAAGTGTTGTAGCCAGCGTTTGGTTCAGTTCTTTTGTCTCTAACAGAGAACAGTAAGAAGATGGGGAGGTGATGGCACAATGTTATTTGTCTTGTATTTGTCATAAAGTCTTTGTAGAAACATTGATAGCTGTGACAGGGAAGTGAGTGGAGTTTCCCAAGAGCTCTGTATGCCAGCCCTGAGCACTGGTGAGCAGGGCTGAGGAGAGCACGGTGTGGGGTAGAGGATGGAGTCTGAACCCTCTTGTGCCCCAACCACAGCCAGGTTCCAGCACCCTGTGGGCTCCTGGGCATTGGTGGAACCAGGCTGCCTGTTTGTGCGTTCAGGCTTGAGCCTTAACCATTCCTCAGATGTGCAGAGGAGGAGACAGCTAAAATTACAGGCATTTCCCACAATAAATGAGAACAAAGAACAAATGCATAATCTTGCTGTCCTCTTCTGAATGTGCTGTGTGGGGAATGATGTTGGCAGTTAAAAAAGGTGCTGGGGAGGAAGCAGGCACAGTGACAGACAGTGACCACAGGTCAGGTACCCAACTTTGCCCAACAGCCTGTTGAGTTTTGGTTAAGTACCTGCTCATTCTCATGGGTGCAGCTTTTTCTTTTTTGGGTTTCTGCATCTTGCCTGACTGCTGCCTGTGTGTGCACCTGTACTGGCAGCAGCAGCCAAACTGCACATCTCCAGTCATCATTAGCCCACAGGAAGGGAAACTGGGCAAGGTCTACATTGATGGTATTTTGCTCCAGGTATCTACATAAAAATGTAAAATGTGGTGCCCAGAAATCAAAATATTAAATCACCAATAAAGATGAGAGATCTTGGATGATAACACAAATTGCAGTGGAATGCTGGAGGGACCGTAAGGCTTTACTCCTTGGCTGTTCCTTAGCAGGAGGAGCAGCAGTGATGAGTTCTCTTTTTCCCAAGCTGAGGACCATGAGTTGTTGTCTTCTGTGAAGAGTTCTGCTAAATATAACTATCTTCTTTTGTGACCTAGTTAAGTCCAAACTTGACGGGGAGAAAGCCTTTTGGGTGTTTTAAATGATAAAATTCTAATAGTGGAGTAATTAAATGGTCTCGTATTTCTTCTCAACACCAGTAATTTATCGTGCTGATACTTCTGCCAGTTTGTTGGAGAGCTCACGTTGTGCAGCATTGGTGGAATGAGCTGCAGGCCTGAGTTTGGCTGCCATTGCCAGGAGTTTTGTGCACCTGCATGCAGAACTGAGACCAGGATGGACAAAATAGCTGCAAAACAGAGAAATTATTACACAATAATTTTATGAAGTCCCATGATGCCTGTTAGGTCTGATGAGAATGCCATTTGCCAAGCATAGCATCATTACAGTACTCACCATCCCCTCTTCACTTGAAGTCTTATTCCCTTCCCATGCATATCCAAATTCTTACTGTCAACACAGGCAGACAGTGATAAGACAAGGCGGGGAAACTTTAAAGTAAAAGAGGAGAGCATCAGATTAGGTATTAGGAAGAAACTCTTCACTGTGAGGGTGGTGACACACTGGCACAAGTTGCCCAGAAAAGCTGTGGATGCTCCATTGCTGAAGTTTTCAAGGCCAGGTTGAATGGGGCTTAGGGCAATCTGGGGCTTAGGGCAATCTGGTCTAGTAGAAGGCGTCCCTGCCCATGGCAGAAGGGGTTGGAAAAGATGGTCTTTATGTTCCCTTTCAACCCAAACCATTCTATGATTCTGTACTTCTATGAAAAATGTAAAATATCAAGTAGTCATTTTCATTTGCCTTCTAACTGCCCTTCATTGACCTTTCTGCTTGTAGATTTTCTCTTTATTTGCCCTTTTTCTCCATAACAGTGGATTTTGGCTGGGAATAGTTGTGCTCAGATGGTTAGGTATCAGTTGGGTGTAAATTAGCTGAAGGAGCTGTGGCTGCCACTGTCAAAATGATTCCAAAATAACTTTGTGTGGGAGAGTGATGGTCAGGTCAGACAAGAGAAGTGTGGTTTGGGTCTGCTTGAGGGGAATGGAGTTAGAGGGGATAATGCCAGTTAGATTAATAGAAGAGCAGTGCATTCTTAAATACTGGCTTATATGCTGTCAGAGATCCTTCATGTTACAGTGGCCCTTTTGAGTATGCAGCAGCAGCAGTATTTGGGAAAAGGTCTGTTTCCCATGAACATCTGCAGTGTTTGAGATGAGGAGCACAGGTTTCTTTGAGGCTGGTACAACAGCTTTCCTCTGGGAAGACCCTGGTGACAGCGTGGTCCTTTAGCAAAGCAAGAGCAGAAAACTGGACATCGGTTTTGCTACTGGTTTGGCTCATTGATGAGCTGCTGTTGTCCCCAGAGGTACCAGCTGCAGCCCTGCCTGCTCAGTGCTGGAAGGTGACTCTGCTCCTTTCTCGTGCAGTCCTTTGCCCAGCTGTGTAACTCCTGATCCCCTTTATTAACAGTCAACATAGGCAATTATTCAGGGTCACTGATTGGCCAATTTGTTCTGGCTTTATGTATGGCAACTGCAAAACAGCTGAGGATGTCTGGCAGGCAGTAGAAGTTTCATTTCTGTCAATTAAAATAGCCAGATATATGTTCAATGAGATAATTTGGATCACTGCACTTTCCTATCACAATGCCAGTTGCAGTTTCATCCATTGTATGGATAAAAACATAAGCAGCATCAATGAGGAAAAAAATCTATTTCTATCCTAAATATATGAGTAGAAACACTGGCACTATAACATCAGAGTATGAACCTGATCTAAGCTTTGTGATCTTGGGAAAACCTGATGTGTTTCAAAATAAGAGTGATTTTCTGGATGATGACAATCAAAATGCATTTTGTTTAACCAGATCAGTGGCTATCACTGTCATGTGAAGCACCATGTGAAGCACTGCAAGCCAGGAACTCCTCCTGGTATCTCTCTCTTATATTTTGTCTCATCTGCAGTCGGGGTAGCAATAGAGCAGAGGATGATGGAGGGAAGGGCAGTGCAGTGTGCAAGGGCAGGACAGGAGGCACATCTGTCTCCCTCAGGCATCCTGCCATACCAGCATGCCACAGCAGAAGAGAATCTCTCTGTCTCCACTGTTGCCTGAATTTACTTGATGCCAGACATCAGTCAAAAGTAAATCTCTCCTGTTCAAAGACAAAGAGTTCATAAGAATCTTTAATAACAAAACTCCCCCTGTGCAGAGGCTGCTGGGAGGGGATGTGCCAGGAGTGCTGGGGAGCAGAGGAAAAGAAAAATGGGTCAAATAAAGTTCTACTGAAAAAGGAGTAAATGCTCACTGATAGCATGAAATCGGATGTAGCTGTAAACTCTGCTGGACATGAATTAGCCCATGCCAATGTGATCCCTGGAGAAGGGAAGGGCAGCTGACAGCAAGTAACAGCAAGGGATGGTCCCAGAAAAATTCACCGAGCAAACCAGAGTTTAGCTTGGAACAGGAGCATTTCCTTTCAAAAGTGTCATTAGCTGTCTGCTGCAGGCTGCAGTGACTCCTGCCTTAAGATAAAGCAAAACTCATCCCTCTGGTCTGATGGCAGTGATCTGTGTGGAGAGCTTTTCCAGCTGCTCTGGGATGCTCTGGAAAACCCTGGGGAGGGTGTGTGGACACAGCTGAACTGGATATAGGGCCAGTCCCACCTTGCTGCAGCAGTTTGCCTGCCCTGTTTTCCAGCATCTGAAACCACTGTGCTACCCTTGCTTTTCTCAGGATGCAAGTCTGTAGCCTTCAAGAGAACCGCTAGCAAAATTTAGAGGAAAATCAACTCCTTTTTTTTATCCATCCTCCCCCTTTTTTCTTTCTTTTTTTGCTCTGCTCCAAGAGAGGCCCTGGAGAGGACTTAAAAGTAAAACAAACAATGAGGAAGTGCAAGCTGTCATAAATAGTGTTAAAACAAGAGTCAGGCTTGCAGTAAGGTAACGAGGTACCTGAGAAGGTGGTGACAGAGTTGTGAAAGGTTTTCAAAGCTTGTGTCTGATTGATGCCTTGTGGGCATCAGCTAAGGATTCTCAGGACATTGATGGGCGAGGAGAACAGGATGCAGCCACAGCCTCAGTGGGTGTGCTGAGGTGTCCAGCCATGGTGCCAAGCCTTTGGCATGTGTGAAGGTACCCCAGGAAACGTTGTGAGAAACTGTTGTCTTTCTATAGGGCAGCAAAAAAACCTCTCCTATATCCCAATCTGGAATCTGTACTATAAAAATACATTGGAATGGTCGTGAGAGTTGTGTGACAAGATGAGGAAGAACTAAAAGTTTGACTCACCTGGGGAAATGGTCCAAGAAATTTGTTTGCAGATGTATTGGAGCAATGTTTAACTGTCCATGTACAGGAGCAGTAAAACTGGGATCAAAGCAGCCACTCTTGGCTGCCACTGATAGTCAGGGTTGGGAGAGCTGGGCAAAGGTTGTGCCAGTTTTTCTCTCACCTGAAGGATATACTGGATCTTTTTCTATCAGATATGCTTGAGTTTAAATGGAAGGTTGGGCCTCAGCATAGCAATTGTATGCTGAATTTTTACTAGGCATGTACAAGAGATTGCACAGGTAGGAGCAGCTGGTTAATTTTGGGCCAGGAGTCCATCTCATGGCTGGGCAGGTTTTGGACTCCATGAAAGTGTTATTGCTGAATATAGAATCAGTGATTTAACTGAACTTTGTCTAGGCTGGTTATTTCATTTTGGTCTGCAATGGAAGTTGTGGTGGGCTCTGAAAAAGAGCCTTGCAGCCAGGCAGATTGGAGCTGTTCCCTGGCCACCTGCAGCCAAAAACCTTTGCTGTGGCACTGCCCATGTTGGGAAGCAGGGCTGGCATGCACGGAGCACTTGGTGCTGCATGGCAGTGACGATGAGGTGATGGCAGATGAGGGGACACTGCTTTGCCAGATGAAGTTTGTTACAAATTCCCATCTGCTCAGAAGCAGAAGCTATAAGGTTTGTGCTTGTACAAGTAATTATTTGTTATACATTTTTAAACATGAAATCTAGTCCAAACGGCAAATATTTTTAGCGTGTGTCATTGTGCAGTTAAGAAGGCTGCCAGCAGCATAAACCAGAATAACTCTGTGTGGAGATCGGGCTGAGATGGGATTTTCTGCTTTGCCCATTTTCTCCTCCCCACGCCTGGGTACTCCTTCTCCCAGCTGGGCTCCTGCTCTCATGAGCCAGCATCTTGCAGAGCCTGCTGCTTTGTCACCCCCTCCATTCATTTTACCTGTGATGGAAAGCACATCTGGCACAGCTGGGAGGTGTTCAGCTGGGTGTGAAAATGGCTCTGGAAAAAATGGGACTGGATTGCTGCTTTTTTCTCCCAGCGGAATATGGAAGAGGCAATCTTACATCTCCTAATTTTCAGCAAATGCATGCTGTGGAGTGAGCCTGCACATGGTTTATAATGTAGGAGCATTTGGGCTGAATTAAACATTTTTTCAGGTTTTTAAGGAACTGGTTTAATTGTTTCAGCAGTGTTTTACCCTCCACTCTAAATTCCACTAAAAAAGAGTGGGAGAAAGATGGGTCTGAGCATTTTAGAAACAGGACATCTTAGGTTTTTAAGGTTGCGTAAAAATGTATGGAAGAAAACTGTCTGAAGACGAATGCTTTTTGACAGGGTGAGATCTGTTGTGGATTTTGCTCAGCCTGTGAGCCAAATGATTTTGTTATTCCCTCAGCTCTCATGCAAGGTCACAGCATAAACCTCAGCTCTCATGCAAGGTCACAGCATAAACTGTGATTCCTTTGCACCTGCGAAGCAGCACAGGCAGGTACCAGAGCATTTCCCAGCTTTGCTGGTTCCCAACAAGAGCTCCCTTGTTTCCATCCACCTCTCTTAACAGCTTTCTCAGCATTTGGGCCACGAGTCCTGTCAGAGCCTGCTTTTCCCTGATGTTTTTCCCTATAACTCCACTGGAGAAAGAGAGGGATGCAGAGGGTATGCAGCAGGGACAGCAATCTGACTCCATGGGTTGCACACATGCATTATTTTTTTTTCTAGTGCCCTGAGCACTGCTCTCCTGCCCTTCATTTCCATAGAGCTTTGTTTAATAATAAGAAAGGGGAAGGGTTTCAGCTGTAGGTTCCATATATGTCTATTCCTGTGGGTGTATTGTTGGTAATGTCTGGTGGTACCTTCATTTGAAGTAAGAGGGTGGTTCTAGCAGTGCAGTTTTGACCAGGTTACAGAGCAGAATGCAAAAAAAAAAAAAAGCTGAATTCCATGAAAGTGCTTCAAGCGTGGCTTTACTCTTTAATGTCTTCACTGATGTTTTTCCTAATGTCTAAAAAGAGCTGCAGCAGTTGGCTGAGATGAACAGGTGCTGCAGACCTGCAGTTGTGGTTGCACTCTGTCTCACATCTGGAGTCCAGCTGTATGTTTTGCACTACTCTCTTACGTGTATTTTTTGCATATAAAGGGCATTGTCCTCTGTGAAAGCTTAAAGGGAAGGTTGAGGGTAGACTCAGATGAAATGGGATCAGAGAGCAGGTTATCACCTTATTTTTTCAGAATGCTGCCGTGCAGAAAGCACCGAGGGACTTCAACAATAGCAGAGACCGTAATGCCGTACTCTCTGAGTGTCCAGTATATTTTCCCTAACTCTCTT
>VYZR01029968.1:45248-113635 GCA_013400675.1 Oxylabes madagascariensis
GATGCAGGCACTGCTCCAAAATGCTCCACTGCAGCCTGGCTGCATTCGCCGTCTCCTGGTGGGAGGGGCAGGGACAGCCTTGGCTGGGGGAATAGGGCAGACAGATGGACACCTGGGGGTGGAGGACAGACTGACACCCTGTCCTTCTGCTCCAGGTGGAGCAGGTTGTAGACAAACAGCTCTCCTGCACACACTGGGACAGCAGAGCAGCTTGAAAGCTTCAGATAATAATATTTCACATGGAGAAGGCTGTTAATGACAGGGGATGTGATTGACTGCCTGTTTCTGTTGCTGCTGTATTAGCTGTACTTAAATCAACTTACATTAATTGCAGTTATATTTAATGTTCTCTGTCTACATGGCTGAATTTTTAGATTGTTAATTTTCAATTGCAGATTGTTTAATTATGTCTGAACTTTTCATAAATATTTGGAACATGAGTTAATGTTTTCTGTTATGTGTGATACATAGTCTGGAAAAAATTAATTGTTCATAGTGCTGTGCACTGGGTCTGGCAGTGTCCTTAAAGCCTTGATGCTCTCTTATCTGCAGCTTCTTTCCTTCAAAGATGATGTGTCAGAAATTGAGGTCTGTAGCTGGTGCTGTGTGTGTTATGGTCAGGAAAACCATTTAGAATTCATTTGGCTCCCTGACAAGAAAAGGAAATGTGATGTTGCCACCCCATGCAGTGTGGTAACGTGGTGAAGATTGGAGGCTTATGACACTACATGTGTATATTATTGCTGTGGTCCCAGAGCCTGCTCTGAACATGATCTGGAAGGCAGTGGGTCTAAGACTAGGAGGAATTGTTAGGGTCTTCAAACCCCAGGGCCCCAAAAGCTCATCCCTGTTTGCTCATCCTCCACTACCCAGGCAGGGCTGCATGCAGGGCCATGGTTTGAGCTGATTAAAGTAAAGCCAGTGCAGGCCTGGGAGCAGCAGTGCCATGCTCTGTGCAGAGGGAGCTGGGCTCTCCAGCCATGTGGCAGTAGCTGCTGCTGCTGCCAGGCTGAAACATCTTATTCTTGTTTTTCTTGTAATTGTTATAGCTGTACACAGAAATTATTTATCATACATTTAAGATTTTATCAAACATTTAATATGGACAAATAACAGCATTTTCTATGTTATGTAGATGGTTTGCTGGGCTGACTGTCCCCACCAGTAAGGGCACAAGGATTTTGCTCCTTGTGTTTGTTTCTTCATAACTATGCCTCTTGCTGCTTTTCTGTGTCTCCTTCAATTCTTCTCACATCTTTGATCCTTAATGCAGGCGCCAGAGCATCTCACAAGGGTATTATGTGAGGTTAGATCCCACAGGACACCTCTCAGCTCCACATGGCCCTTCTCAGAGATGCCAGACATCCATTTGTGCCACTGCTTCTTCAGGGGCAGAATAGGTCCTGTTGGGGGGATCAGACAGTAAGAGAGGTGGTGGGTGTTCCCAATCAGTGAAGCTAGGATTCCAATCCATATTTCTTGTGATTGTTTTCCATGTTGTTGAATGCTAATTATTTTAAAAAGAGGTAGCTTTTGTGAAATGCAATGATGGATTAGATAGGATTGATATGGGTAAAGATTGATATCTCTTCTGTTCAAAACCAGGAGATTCTCTCTGTGTTAAACTTCTCTGAAACCTTTGACTCAGAGCACAGATGTTTGGACACTGCTCTAAGAAAAGCAAGGAATTGACCTTTTAATTAGCATAATATAGTAATTTACCATAGCAGTACTGACTGCTTATTAAGCATTTATAGTTGTTGTTATGTATTGATCAAAGGGACTTAGAGATGTGATGTTTCTGCTCTGGATTTTGAGAAGTTGATACCAATTAGTGAGCAGCATATTAGGTGCAAGTCAGAGGGACTAAAATAGCTGCATCTGCAGTGGAAGGCACTTCCCTTCCAGTTCTCTGTTGCTGTAGGAAGGGGGTCTGATGGATACAGTGACTTCTGGAGAAGTGTGATCCTACTCACAGGTGAGACCAGCAGCTGCAGCTCCCACCTCCGCTATAGGATGCCATCCACTGAGACCATGTAGCAACCTTTTTATGTGCTGGAAATTTGCTGCCTAGAGGTTTAATTCTCCTGACTGCTTTCTCCCTGACCTCATGGGAAAGTTTGCTGCATCAAACCAGTGTGAAACACATCAGGAGGTCAGTCTCTTTAGATTTCCGGCTGTGATAAATCTAAACTTGACAAATACAAAAATGAACTGTAATGGGCAGGACTGCAGTCTTTGCTGTCCTAGTCCTTGAAAATGTAGGAGCCATAAACTTCTCTTTACATTCCCTCTCCTTTGTTTTCTGCTGATTTAGCATATAATAGAACCAAAACATTCCTGTTTCATGGCCAGTTTCTGCTTTGCCAGTTTTTTGCTCAGAGCTTTCTGCAGAAAAACAATTATTGCGTAGACACCATTGGAGATGTTCCTACATCTTATTCCATCACATTTAATCCTGCTGAGTGTCAGGGTACTGCAGCTTTGCTGGACTAGGTCCTCATGCAACTTACTTTAATTCCAAAAGCCAAAGCCCATTTTGAATTAAATGATGAATGTGTCTACCATTAAGCTTTTAATCAAAGATGAGGATTTGAGGATATGTAGATCCTTCTTCCATGATGGATTGGGATGAATTAATTACAGCTGATTCTAGCTGTAACACTTAATTGGAACTCAATAGTAGTTTATTGCCATATTTAGGAAATTCAGGTAATTATCTTTGCATTAACTGATGTGAAATTCAGCATATGATGAGGAAACACAGGCAAACTAAATGTAGTGATGTACCTCAGCATCAACCAGTCAGTGCTCCAGTTTCTTTCATGGTGCCATAACACAGCGTACGCTGCCCGCACGCCTCCAAGCATCCTTATGCAATGCCATAAGAAGATGGTATTAAGGCATGCTCAGAGGTCAGAGCCTCTGGACAGCTTTAGTTTTCAATCCCTTTCGGTGTCATACACCTTGCACAGATGATCTTGCAGAGGGATTTGCAGGGTTCAAAAGTTCTCTGGCCACAGATGGAAAGGACGTGCCTTCTGAGTGGATGTGCTCTGCCATCCCTTTGCTTAATAGCTTGCAAAACATTTGCAAAGGCAGGCAGCACTTTTTTCTTCCCCTTCCTGTTTTGCTGAATCTGGTTTCTCATTTACTTTGATTTATCATTGCACATATATCTGGAGGTATCTTTGCACAACCTGCTGGAAAGACTCATGCTGGATTTGCTTGTCTCAGCTTTCCTCAGCCCCACGGTGCAGCCTTTCAAAGCTGTGGAGAGATGTGGTGGTAGGCAGGTTGGGAACTGAGAGGGCATGGAGAGATATCATCTTTTCCCACACAGGATCCATGCCTGCCACCTGCCTGTCCTTGCCTGCCCCCAGCTCGTGCTGGGTGCTCCATCAGCACTCCGCAGATGAGCAGTGAGTACCCATGGGTGCTGCTGCCAGCTGCAAAGAGGACGTGAGAAACCTCTGCCTGCATGTGCAGCAGAGCTGCTCTGGTGGAAAATCATCCCAGTTCATGGATAAACAGCTATCTAAGACAGCGCTCAGACCACGGTGAATGCAAGGGTGGACCTCTTGTCCTCACCTGGTGAAGCAGGCACAGTCCCAGCATCCACAGGCAGATGTAATGGCTGAGAGCCTGCACAGCCCCGGTGGCTGCTGAGGCACAGAGATGTATTGCAACACTCTGAGATTCACACTGAGGCACGGAGAGGCTGCTCTGCATCCTGGGGAATGTTTTCACCAATGAATCTAGTGCAACCCTAAAGTTTGTGAAGCATGAAATAAGATTCCTCTTTAATAGAGAGTCATCAGCCCTTACTGAATTATCCAAGTCCTTTCTATTGTTTTAAATCACCCTCCCAGGACCTCCTGAGTGCTCTCATGTGGAAGGTGTTCATTAGATAACCTAGGAGTTTACTGGGATAACAGGAGCCAGCACCTATGCACAGCAAACAGCAACTGTGCAGCCCTTTCTGAATTGTTATGGAAAATTACTGAATCCCTGCAGCGTGGCCTGTTTTACCTACACATGAGCAAAATAAGGTAATCTCCTGCCCAGGGCAGAGTGTTTGTCACATTTTGGGGTGCTGGAACCCTGGGGTTGAGTGAGGAGCTAGGGCTGATGGGAGGGAAAAAGAAAATTTTGGTGAGGTAATAGGCACAGGTGCCTTGAATTAAGGGGAACTTTACGTTGTACTGGGAAGATTCTGCATGACTGAACCTAAAAGACTGATTTGGGCAGCTCTGACTGGCCAGAGGAGGGGTAGCCTTAAGCATCCCTGCTGTGCAGTGGCACCGGGGAGAACAGCCCCCTGGAATGTTGGGGATCCTATGTCACTGCAATCCTAAAGGCTGGTGAAGAAGACATGTTCTGCAGGTCCCTCCAGGTCTTTCAAAATCCTCTCTCGAACTGCAGGAGGGAGAGTTGTTGAATCCATAGTTGGGCTATGCAGATCCTGCCATGATGCTGATGCAGGGAAGTGCTTAACATGGGGAAGCTGTCCTTGCTTCCTCTTCCTTGCTTCTGTTTCAGATCCCAAGGCAGCCAGGCGTCTGCGGGTTGCAGTTTGCTGCTCAGAGGGTGAGCATGTTGCCCAGGACATTAGTGACTTACCCTTCTGAGGCAGCTCAGCATCATTCATGTTCCCAATTTAAAGGGAAGTCAGATTCCCACCTGTGGCTGAAGAGGGAATGTTCAGATCCTCCTCCACTTTCTGCTTCAGAACTGTGGGAAGAGGTTGGGGCCTTGAGCACCAGACTGCTGCCATCCCACTGCCCTAGGCTGCTTGTAGAGAGGAGTATTCACCATTAGTGGGAGGAGGATGCTGCAGAGCAGTGTGTGACGTTGACATGGAGCATATGTGTGCCACATGGTGCCACTGTGTGCCTCATTGCACTTCATCTCCTAAAACAGCAGCTTCGTGGTAAGAAACCAAGGGCATCCCTGCAATGAGTCACCTTGGGGGACATGTTTCTTTTAGCTGGAGCACTCCGTGATGCTGATGCCACATGTTGTGAGTACTCCTGGACTGACAGATTAATTATTAATTGATGTGGCTTATAAATTTTTCAGTGTTTTCTCACACTGTGCATCACAAAGTGAAACCACCTTTTATAAGACAAAGATCTCTCCTAAAGCCCTACATCAAAGCTGCAAAATTGTCATCCATATTGTGATCTTGTTCAGCCTTCACCATGAGCATGTTTGCTTTGAAATACTTAATCAACCATTTGCTGAGCTACAGAGCTCCTGGCATGTTAAAGGATGAGTACTTTGAAACTTTCTCTTTGAGGCATTTGACACCTATAACCATGCACGGCGCGTGCTTTTGGCTGCACTAATTATTTTGGGAGGAGTTAAGCCAGGCTTAGGAAGAACATGAGTGGGTCATGGCTTTTGTCTTAGTCCTCCAGCCACAGAAAATAATTCACAAAGTGGCATTTTCAGACCCCACAGCTGCATGGTGGTGTGCTGGATACAGGAATAGAGAAAATTCATGTTTGGGATCACTGAGAGTGCCCCCAGCCGGGACAGTCCCTGCTTGGCAGCAGCCCACCTGATCACCTATTCCTGGGGCCAATACTGCAGAGAAGGAAAACCAACACAGGCAATAGCCGAGGATTTCATGGAGACCTGGACTGAATGCTTTCCTTTCCAGAAGAATAAAAGCCCGGTGTGTTTCCGCTCCTAATGCAACATAAAGCAGGTTGCTGCAGCTCAGCATTTGTGCTGCCAGAGCATTTAAAATGTATTTTTCCAGAACCCAGTTGCAAATGGCTGGTCCTCTCCAGGAGTGCATGTCACGGGAGGGCCACTGGATCCACCACCACATTGTAACCTTTCACAGGGGAGGGGAGATGCCCTGGGACAGGCCCTAGTGATGTCTCAGGAATGGGGATGTTGTGACATCTGCTGCCTTTGATGGGAAGCAGGAATCAGCATTAGCAGTGGCTGGCAGGGAGGGGTTAAACTTTTAAATGGTCCCAGTTGTTTCTGGCTGGTGCTGGTGGCAGTTACACCAACAATACCTGTCACCTCCATGGCATAAATGCCAGGCATTGAAGAGTGTATCTGTACGTTGCATCCTGTCATTACAAACCCCCTTAGTTTGCAACGATATTATTTCATTATAAACCCTTATAGTTTACAACCATGTTATTTCATTATAAATCCTTATAGTTTACAACATTATTTCATTACAAACCCTTGTAGTTTACAACAATGTTATTCCCAGCAGAGTTGAGCTCAGAGTGTGGGTTTAGCTCCTGTGCCGTGTTTCACTCCCTGTGTCTGTTGGGGCTGTGCCCCATCAATCCATGTTTGATGGAGAGCTGAATCCACTGTTCTCTTACCAAGCAGCCAAGGGCTGTGTACAGCATGTCACTTGTGCCACCAGCATCGTCCCCAGACTGGGAGGGTTCATCCCATCTGCAGCCCTCTCGCTGTGGTCGATGGCAAGGGAGCTGTGCCCTGCTCAGTCCCCAGGTAGATGGGTGATCTGGGTTGTGAATCCGAACCAAAGTGCTTGTGCACAACAAAGAAGGGAAGAGGAGGGCAGTGTAGGCTGCTCCAGTGGCTCTTTCAGAGCCATGACAGCAATTGTAAATGGTTTAAGCTGTGATAAACTGTGATAAACTGAAGCTGGAGTTCTCAACACAAACACTTCAAATGAAACACTTGGACTCCAAAAGCATGGCGATTAAAAGTCCCCTAATACCGTTTGTGTCCTTGCACTGCCTTTGGCATTTCCTGGCATAAGTGGAAGTGAGCCTGGGCTCTTGGCTTTAAAAACTGTAAGGCTCAGGCTGGGCGATGTGTGGGTGATCTCTGATGCTGCAAACACTTTAGATGTGGGTTTGGTAGGCGCCTGTGCATCTTATTGAAGATCTTAAACACTAATTAGGCTGGTTGGTTTGTGTCTGCTTCTGCCTTTCAAAGATGTAGAGGGATTATCTCCCATCCTTTCGCAATAACAGGAAGAACATTCTTTCAGTGAGTTTGTTTCAGGGGGGATGAAAGCAAAGGATTGCTTCTGTAGGCCAGCAACTGGTTCTTACTGGCAATCAAAACTGTCAGACTCTCATGATGAATGTTTTAAACTCATTTCTCTTATTTACTAGTGCCCACTAAAAAGTATTCCTTATTAACAGCTTATATGTAAAAAGCCTATCTTCTTGCAAGGTCTTTTTCTTGCAATTGAACCCTCACCAGGGGTTAGAGTAGACACCTGCCCTGCAATGCCTGCAGTGTGATAGGCTTGCTGCAGTGCTGGTCAGTTTTGGGTTCTACTGACAACCAACCTAAATATAGTTTTTGATTTTTATTCTTTCGCTTTAGCAACTGTTACACTAATGTAGATAATCTCTGCAGGGCAGGCAGAGAGAACTAATGTGGTTGCGGGTAGACGTATGAAAACATCTAATTTACCAGCAGGCAGTTGGGTAATGATCAGTTGAGAATTACAAATTATGTAAATCATGTATTTGTGGCATGCTGCTGCAGAAAAGCCCCGTGCATATGACAAATCATGTATATACTGAAATCTATAATACTTTTCACATTTAATTGACTGGGGCAACCTTATGATTTATATCTTTGCTTTATTCACAGCACACCCATAACACAGTCATCATGCAGAACAAAACTAATTCATTTTCTCTTTGACTTCTTAAATCATTTATGTATTTGGCTGTCAAGTACTTGAATATAAAGTGGGCATGCATGTGGCAGATAATAAATAGCCGATGCTTTAGTTAAATTGAGTTTTAATGATATTAAGGTCTGTGTTGCCTTACTTGGACTTACTTGGATGGCATGTCTCACATTCGCACCTTGCCTTATTTCACGAGCAAAATATGTTTTATGGGTACCAGCATTACTCTCCTAATGGCCCTGTATAGTGTTATGGCTGTGTGAAATGTACTCTGCTTGCTCTGATGGCGGCAGGAGCCTTTCCCAGGCATAGCAGGAGACAGTGGCTGAGCTGTTGGGCTGCTGCTCTTAATCACAAGAGATCTGCTGGAAGGTGCCAGGAGGACAGGCAGGGGCTGTCTCATTAGTACCATTCTGTAGACAACAAGAAGAAAATGTTATTTTGGCTACTATAGACTAGGATTGCTTTCCCAAAGATCAGTTTTTGTCATAAAGCTATCATGCAGAATCATTGAAAATACAGCCTGGAAAGATTTTTTTGTTTCTTTAAAATACCAGGTTACTTGGCTTGGAATCACTCTTAATCTTGGGAAGCACAGCCCTGGAAAGCAATACCTTACCCACTCAACCACAGCCACAGAGACTGCCTAGGCTGCTTATTGGCTCCTAAGAAATATAATCTTCTGCAGTCAGATCTTTCCTTGACACCTGTAGCATTACTGGAAAACACCTGCACAATCACGACAGTGCAGAAAGCTTGAGGCAGTTTGTTGGCTCGTTATCACACTGCAAAATCAACCCTCCTCCACAGCAGCATCCTCAATTTCTAAATTTAGCTCCTGAGTTATTTTGGGTAATGTGTGATTAACCTCAATTACTGTAGCTCATATAGAATTCAAATAATGCCCCCTCTTTCAGAATTGCAAAGAAATGGAAATCTGGGTCTGTACATTTCCTGCCCTTACCGAAGCAGCTCCGAGAGATGCTTCCACACTGGTGCAGGATAGTTGTGAGGTACATTTGTTCATGAAGAAACTAACAGGGGCAGCTGATCCTAAAAGGTGCTGGTAATCCATGGCTCTGTACTGGTGCTGGGATCAGGAATATAAAGATGAACCACACCAGCAGGTTACATTGTGCAGCTGGTGTGAATAAAACCATTGAAGCTTCAATGGATTTGGATCACAGTCAGGACACTTTGTAGTTTTCCTGAATTAAATCCAGAGCAAAAGCTTTCAAACGCTAATCAAAAATTCACTTTCCATCAATCTCAGCCATAGTCATTGTTGGCTCTCTGGAAAATCAGTGGTGAGGCAACACGCAGAAATAACACCTGCACCTGTGCAGATCTGTATGAGCATGTGTGGGAGAGGTGAGGGATGTGCAGGCAGACAGGTGAGGAGATGCTGTGGAAAGTGATGGGTCAGGGGTGATGTGGTGTTTCAGCTGATCCAGTGAGCACCAACAGATGAGCTCATCATTCATCAGGCTGAGAATCGGAGCTTCTGTCATCACTGTAGCTGTAACTTTCCAGGCTACACTGCACCAGACTGCCTCAGGGTGAGGGTGCTTGGCCACAGGAGGCAGCAGGGCAGGTGTCAAAAACTGCCTTATCTTGGATTGTTGAACATTGTGTTTGTCCTTTGTGGGGGCTCCTGTTCCCGAATGTGGCCCCTCACCACTCGCTCTATCAACAGTGTAGCACAGGCGGTCAGCCTGAAGAGCTGAACTGCTCCTAAAGGTGTTGCATTGGTTAATTTTTCACCTTGATTTGCCTTTTGTTTTTATACAGCTGGACAACCCCGATGAGCAAGCAGCGCAGATCAGACGTGAATTAGATGGACGTCTCCAAATGGCAGAACAAATTGCCAAGGTAAAAAAAAATCTACTGTTATTAATAACCTCTTCATTTAGGAGTATACAAGGAGTTTGATTCAGCTCCCAGGTCCTGTCATTCTCTTACAAGTTTTTTCTCACAATAATTACCAGTTAAAAATGAACAGATTTTTAGCTGCAAACAAAACAAGATGAAGCTGTTGTGATATGCATTTCTTGGAATGTCCTAATGAGCTGGGATAGGTTCCTGAAAAATCTCTTGTGAATCCTTGGAGGTGTCACATTTCTATGCTAGACAATAAGGTGGATGATGGTGTGTAAAAAAAGGAGCCAGGAATAAAATCCTAATGGGATTTGTGTTGTTTGCTGGGCTGATGGGAGTGACAATTTCCTGAGTGTAGGTAAATGCTGCCTCAGTGAAGGTCCTTCAGATGTATTGTCCCAAAGAAGTTCACATTGCAGCATGGGAGCAGTCAGGCCATCGTTGCCCCCTGCAGACATTGCTGCTGTTTGGAGCAGTAGGCACAAGACCTCCAAACAGCTTTGATCACCAAGCACTCAATTAATCTCCCTAGAGACCCTTCTGTAAGGAGCCATCTCCCTAGGAGCAGAGCACACCTCACACAGTGCAGATTCAGGTGGCCTCCAATGGACCATAGATGATGGAGAGAATCGTGTTGACATCAGTATGGCTGAATGTTATCCTTACCTCTAATCACATGCTCTGAGTCACTGATAAAGCCCTAATGGGGCTGAAGTAATTTGGAATGATCTATCTGGCTGTTCTTGATAATCAAGAAACCATTTCTACAAGGCAAAAACAAAGATCTAATCAGAGAGACAAGCTCAGTCTAGGGGCCTGCCTTTCAGCAGCAGTCTTCCCAGCACTGAGCTGGGCCCAAATTGGGATTTTTTTATAAGAAAAGTAATATCAGAGCTGTTTGCAACCAAACTGATATGCCTGGGTGTGAAAAGCAGAGCATATTGATTTATAGTCAGGCATTAACAATGGTGCTGGTGGAGCCTGCACAGCTCCTCCTCACTAACACCTCTGTTAAACATCTGCTGCTGTTTCCTCTTTGGGGACATAGGCTCTGGTTTTCCCCACTTCACTGATAAGATTAATGAGATGGCCAAGGACCACATGGCCAACCAATGGTGCAGCAAAACAGCAAACTGACTGTAGCTCTTTTGTTCAGCATTTGGCCCTTTGCCACTTCATTCTTGTCAAGAAAACCTACAGTACTTATTTGCAGTGAAACGTAAGCCTCTGCACTGAGCACAGCTGCTCTGGTTCTGAGATGGGTAGCCAGGCCCTGAGTGCCAGAAAAAGATTGCCTGGTTTTGTTATTCCATTTTCTCTTTATGGCATGTAGAGCAACAATATGCATGATTCAGTAGCAGCCAGCAGAAGCTGCAGCTTCATGAATTATTTTTTTGCAAATCGGAATTTGCTGTTTCCGTTCTTCCCCCAGGGATGCTGAAAACAAACTATGACACTGCTGGCCGTCCAAGAGAGAGTCAGGGAAACTCCTCAACATAACCTGACATATCTCTGTGCAGAATTCAACCTTCAAAATACAACAGTGCAGGTTGGAGGGTGATTTAGAGTAAAAGGCACTTACTTGTGTTCCAGTCGGCAGCTAGGGATATTTAATCTCCATCATGGTACTGCAGCAGACTTTCTCTTCAGAATGTCAGGTCCCACCAGCATCTGCCTGTGAGAAACCTTGTTCTTTCAGATCCGTGAATACCGTATTTTGGAGGCATCCAAATGACCTTTTGAATCCTTTTCTGTAGCCTCCTTTCAGGGCAAGGCTGCTTTCCCTGTAACAGAGGACAGGTTCACAATTCAACTCGGTGAAAGCATAGCATTTCCATTTTTATCTCCAATTTGCAGCTTTTAATACAGATTTGCTGCACAGGGAGGCTTACAGTGCTTGTGAAACCAGCTCTGAGGTGTCTGTCTTGGAGATTCCATGCTCAAGGCAAATTAATGCCTCGTTGATAAATTAAGAAATTCACACTAGGACATTTGCACTTCAGAGGCAGCAGAGGCTGTGGAGTCTTACGGGACCAGTGGCTCTGCCAGGCTTTGTCTGAGCTGTTGTGTGACCTTGAACAAGTCACTGTTGGTGCCAGCTTTCCTGCCTCGGAATACCAGGACACAGCTCTGGGTCTTTTTGCCTTCCCATGTGCCCAGGAGAGTGCAGCTCAGTGCAGCACTCAGCAAGGTCCCCCACTGAGCCTGACTCCATCAAAGCACATCAGCCCAGCCTCGGAGCCAGGCGGCTTGAGGATCACGCTCTGTGGCAAGCAGATGTTTTAAGGCTGAATCTGGACAGGCTTTTCAGTCTGCTGTTGTACTTTTCCAGCAGCTAAATAGAGCAGCATTACAGCTGAGAGCTTAGTGATGCCAAGGCAGACTAAGGTATATTTTTCTCTGCAGTAGCAAGTGCTCGGCTGTCCTGTGGTGCCCTTTTCCCCCTCCCAGCCACCTGGCCTCAAGGACAAGGAGGAGCACGTGTAGGGACAACTAAATGAGACCTTGTGGTGGCACTAGAGTGATATGTCTGTCTGGGGCTGGACCCGCTCTGCTCCAGCCTGCTGGACAGGTCATTCCTCAGTATCTTAACTCTGCCTCTCTCCATGCTTGTGCCTCTCTCCCTCTTCCTGATCCTCTCTCTGCTCCCAGTGCATGGGGAGGTGATTAATGCTCTTTCTTGCTGCTGTCTGCATCTCTTGATAGTGTCTTACTCCAGACTTTCCCAGCTTTATCTCCAGTCTGATGGGTGACTTGAGACCACATCTGCATCTCTGCATTTCCAACATCAGTTAAATAGATCCAGTTAAACTGTTACACATCACTTCAAATGACATTTTTAGTCTTAATACGAGAAGTTGCTGGTAGCACACAGTGAAATGTCTCAGTCCTTGCTGCACTGCTGAAGAGGTTTGTGAGGGCAGTGCCAAAATTGCAGTCCTTGGAGAGGTGGATGACAGCAGGGTAAAAAAGCAATAATGTCTGAACATCATTGCTGCAGCAGTAGTTCTCAAAATATATAAAACAGTTGCGCTTTTTTTTTAACCTAGGGGTGTCTTGAACTTATATAATACACAGACAATACAGGAGGCTGAAAGGTAGTTTAGTACCCTTTAGGTCTAATTTACATGAGGGAATTGCTTCCCAAGATTGAAGCTGGAAACATGATTATACTTCAACTGCTTTGTGTGAGTGCTGCTGTGAGCTCTGCTTGTAGTGGGTAAGATCTTGAGGACTGATGCAAAAACTAGCACAGAGGAGAGCTCTTTCAGCAGCCTGATGACAGTTTTCTAGAAGAAACATGACCTTGTTTTCTTTGCTAGCGTACATTTTACAAATGACTTTTTATAATGTTGTGGGTTGCCACCAAGATTGTTTGCACGTCAGCCTTGTGTTCCCTGGCTGCAGATGCTGCCTCGCTGTCTTACACCTTGCACAGTGTCTTCTAACCCACGGAGAGACACTGCAATCCTGAGCAGATTCAGGCCATGGGAAGAGTTGTCAGAAGATGTAGAGCTCAGGCTGGTGATGGGCAGCAGTTCAAAGCTAAGAACATGCATTGGGGAACATCATATTTTGCTCTCACTTTCAGCCTTGGTTTTAGAGTTTAAATTTCCTGTTGACAGCAAGCAGCACTGGAGGGTCTTACAGTGAAAGGTTGTCTTCTTGCGGGGAGGCTCAGGCCTTGACAAGTAGTGGAAAGGATGTTTTACCCCTTCCAGTTAGGATCAAGCATTCCTGCCCACACATGGCTGGTTTTCCCTCTTTGGGCTCCTTTCACATCTAGAAACCTGATGAAGCTTCTGCTCAGAAGTGTTTTAAAAAGAGCTGGCACAATCGGGAGACTGGAAAACAAATTTCTTACTGTCAGCATCCTCTGAATCCTTAGTAAGTTGCTGCTGGTCACAAAGTTCAGTTGAGATCTGGCCTGGAGTGTTTGTAATTGAGAATACATCCATAGGAAAAAGCCCATTTGCAGATAGAAAAGTCAGTGAAATGCAAGTGCATGCAAGGTACAGGAAAGTTGGACAAGTACCAAGTAGTCAATTCAATGAGAAACTAGCAATAATGTTTCTGCATTACTCAGGGGGAAGCTGTAATTTGTCATCTGGTTTGTAGGAGTTCCCTGCTCACAAACCTCTGCAGATGCTTGTCTTAGGGTGACTTTATGGTGCTTGTATCCTCAGTTGTCTGTTCTGTTTATGCTGGATATTAAGTTCTGCACCTTTAGGACTGGTTCCGAGTGTGAAGGGGGAAGAAGAAGCGTGGAGTTTGTTTTCAGAAACTGCCCTTGCTCCCCTGCATTCCTTCTCCTGGACTGTGCTGTCTGCAGTATGGACAGTGGGAGAGAGGTCTCCTTTGCTTTTAGTTAGTTTTTAACTAATTGAGGCAGAGAAGTTCCCCGGACTGTGGCTTTTCTTTTTGTTGGAACTGATCAGCCCTGCTCTGGACTGAAAACCCAGACAAACACCAGGAGCTCACACCTGTGGCCCACAGGGGCCTGGGATGCTGCATTTTCCAGTGCGGGAGGGACTGATGAGAGACTGAGCGAGCCAAGCTACACCCCACGAAAAGTACTTTCTGAATTTGCCATCTCTTCAGAACAGTGAGAGGTTTTATTGTTTAATATTATTCATTTTTTATGCTTGTGAATACTTTGCTTTTTAAATAAACAGTTTTTTTTCCATTTTTATCCGTGGAAATATTTTCCTGAACCAGTTGGGGGAGGGGCTGCTTGAATCTGCTTTCTAGAGGAACCCCTTCGGAAGTTTCTTCCTAAATTTGCCCTAAACCAGGACAATGCTCTTGAGGGATTCTCCCACTGCAGCAAGTGGTTGTTGCTTGTCACAAACATTCATTGTGTTGTGTTTGTTTCCAAATCCAAGGAGCGCAAGTTTCCCAAGTTTGTGTCCAAAGAAATGGAGAACATGTACATTGAGGAGCTGAAGTCATCTGTCAATCTCCTGATGGCAAACTTGGAGAGTATGCCTGTGTCTAAGGGAGGCTCCGAGTTCAAGCTGCAGAAGCTGAAACGTAGCCACAACACCTCAATAATTGACATGGGAGAGGAAAATGAGAACCAGCTCTCCAAGTCAGACGTCGTGTTGTCGTTCTCCCTGGAGGTAAGCTACGTGTGCACAACAGTGTGCAGAGCTCATGGGAGTAAAAAGCGCAGCAGCCAACTTCTGTTCAGTTCAAATTTAGGTTAGGTGGAGAGAGGTGAGTAGAAATCACTCTCTGTTTACTGGAAGCTTTGCCTGTGATCAAACGCTGTGTCCTTTCTGGTGTCTCACCACCTTGTTGGAACAATCTGTGTGATACGCACTGTCTGGCATTTTGTGATGATGTATATCAAATGGCTCAGAAATCTGCATCATTAACTGATCTCTTCATGCAGTTTGTTACTGAGTGTAGCCCAGTAACCCTGAGCCTGTATTGTTCCCAAAACCATTGCAATAATGCAACACTGTAAATACCAGTATGTTTAAATATTGCCAGCAAGAGGGGTTGCTGTATTTCCCTGGGAGAATTGCTTCCTCTTCGAAGAATTGTGAAAAATTCTGGAGTTTTAATTCACCTAACAGATTGGCTTGCAATTTGTGTGGAAATACTACGCTGTGCTGGGTTGCTCTTTGCTCTCTGTTGCTTGCTGACTTTGTGCTCAGCGCTCTGTGGAGCAGTTTGTCTGGGCAGCCCAGGGGAAGGCAGGGCGCTGCTGCTGCCTCTGACACGGGCTGCCTCAGTCCTGGAACAGTGTTGCTCAGTAGCTGTTTTCAGCCAACTCAGTTGTTTTGTGCAAACACATTTATGGTCTATTTGTGGGCATATTTACTTCAAGGAGTCATCAGTTCACCCGTACAGAATTGTTGTTGTCTGTCAGTGAGTGGGATTATACTACATTGTCAAAACAACTACCAGGATGGAGTCAAAAATGTGGGATGCAGAAAAATCAGAAAATTCTATTTTTGTATAGTTTCCTGTTTATTTCTCTTCCTAGAGGGTCTCTTGTTATACCTATCATGCTAATGCAAAACTTAACAACCCTGATTGTCCAGTCTCAGAATTTAACTCATTAAGTGTCTGAAACCATCTTTATAGTATTTGGTTCAGTCTTATTTAAAACCAGGGCTGTGAACCCAGAGATGGTGCCTTCAAGAGCAGCACCAAATAAGGCTGACTTCCAGGCATTCCCATATGGAGGAGCAGGGAACTATCACAAAGCAGTAGCCCCCTCAATGCAGAAGCTGTGCAGTGTGTACAGCTGTGTGTGAAGGGACACCCTTACAACAGCGTGTCACAAATGCTCTGCTCCAGCTGAACCCCATCTGGTGGGAAGCCAAAGCCCAGTGAAGCACTGACATCAGGACCTGGCAGGTCTGGGCACTGCTCAGTGCACAAAACTCCTGCTGCAAGAAAGCTTTTACCAAAAATGCGCACTCATCAGAGGGTTTGTAGAGCTCTGTGTGCCAGGGAGAGAATCCTCAGCTCCAGACAGATCAGAAGACTTGAGGAGAGGAATTTTAAACCCCCGTGTATATACTACATAAATAGCTGTAATAAAACATGAACAGGAACTCCCACAGTGATTCTTGTAGAAATGTTTAAGGTATGTGGTTAATGGGATTAATCACCTTAAAAAAAAAAAGAAAAAAAATTAATTACCTGCAAAATACTTGGGTGGTGATTTCTTAATTAGAAAGATTTTCTATAAGCGAGATGAAGAAAGATTTTTTTAATTTTTTTTTTTTCCACCGGAGTGGAAAAGGGACAGTAGTTTTAAACTGGAAGAGGGTAGATCTAGATTGAGTATAAGAAAGCAAATGGTTTTTATGAGGGTAGTAGGACACTGGAACAGGGAACAACTGGGGCATAGGTGTTTCATCCTTGGAATTTTTGAAGATCAGGTTGGATGGAGCTCTGAAAACCTGATCTACTGTAAGATATCCCTGCCTCAGCATGAGAATTGGACCAGATCATCTTCAAATGTCAACCCCAAACCATTCTATGATTAATATAGAAAATACTCTTTTAGCACAAGCTGAGTAGTTGTGTGCTTTTTTTTCCTGGATTTCACATATTAAGGCACTTCTAGATGGGGCAGGACCATGTCTGTGAAGCCCATGTCCTGAAGCTTGGTACAGCTCTGGGCACACAAGGGTTTCAGTGAGCCTGTATGCAGTCAGAGGGAATCCTGGTGTCCATACAAACCTGGCTGGCTGCCACTGTCCCTGCCCACTGTGCCCATCCAGCAGCAAGTGAAGGACCCCAGCACTGGCTGACCCCATGGGTTCAGCAGCCCCAGCAAGGTCTGAAGGAGGCTGCTCCTCTTACGTTTCTCCTTCTCTGCCTGCAGGTTGTCATCATGGAGGTGCAGGGGCTGAAGTCGCTGGCCCCCAACCGCATCGTGTACTGCACCATGGAAGTTGAAGGTGGGGAGAAGCTGCAGACAGACCAGGCTGAAGCCTCAAAGCCAACGTAAGCCTTGCTTTGCTTTTTGGTCTCTCCACCACACTCTCCTCTGCCCCATCTCTGTGCTGCCAAGTCACTGCAGACAGCTCTGGCTCCTGCGTGGTGAGGGCAGGACTCTCAGAAGCAGAGGAGAAACATGGCCCTCCACACATGCAGAGTGTTGTCCTGCAGCTAAGAATGGCACATAAGCCCTGACCGAGGGGAATAAAGTGTTAATGAGAGGCTTATGCCTCGTGGAGCCATAGAGAGATAAATTTGTGCCTATACGTAAGTGCTTTGCTAAATAGGGATGGAGTTAAGCATGTACTTGTCTGAGAGTCCATCTGAACTGGTGCCATCAGGTATAGGTGCATTATCTTGTCCTTACTGTCAGGGTTTTGGCAGTCCTACGAGAAAGAGAACAGCTGGCAGGGATACAGTCTGGCAGCCACAGCCAGAGGTAGAAGAAAGGATCTGGGAAAAGCTTCAAATGACTCAGTTAAAGCTTTATCTGAGGCCTCTCTGGCTCAGTCCCATTCAAGGGCAGAGTCTTGTTCTGTCTTCTTTGACCTCGTCCCTAAATCCCCACTTTTGACCCATACTTGGCCTTCTTTTGTCTTACCACGATGTTGTTAAGCACCTACCAGTACCGATTGGCTTTTGTTATTTGGAAGGAGAAAATTATGAATGGCTTATTTCTTTTCCAATTTGTGGGATTAGTTAACTTGAAGCACTATGGATTTGAGGCAGCTTTACTCTGGATGACAGCAGAGATTTCACAATTAAATTGTCAATGCGTTTCCTCACAGTGCAGAATTGCTAAGGTGGTATGAAGCCTCCTCCAGGAGTAGGGAGCAGTGCTTTTGTGCTCAAATCCCATTCTCAGTGGAAAGTCCTCATGGGTGTTGTGCCAGGAGCTTCCCAAGCTCGTGGAGGGAAATCCAGAACCACCTGACTGCAGGACATGGGAGTGCACAAGCACTGCAGGCAGCTCAGGAGCAGTGGATGCAGGCAGGACAGAGCAGAGACAGGGATGGGCTGCCTTCCCTCTGTCACTGTCCTCTCCCAGGGGGACAGAAATTGCTGGTGCCTCATGTCCTGCACTGCACCAGAGCAGCAGGAATCTGCAGCAAGCAGTTCAAAAACAATATTCCCAATCAGGGAAAGAGCTGCAGCCTGGCTGACTTTTCAAAATGCTTTGAAATCTGCTTTAGAGAAGGAAGGAAGGAAGAGAGCTGTGCTTAGAGCAAAATTTCCATGAGAACTTACAATTGTCACTATTTTAGGTATTCTTATTGCTTCAGTGGAGAAAGCTTGGCTCTATTTAGGGGAAATTGCTAGTATTCATACTGAAAAAGGACACTTCTCCTAAGTTACATGTACTTGTTTAGATTGGTCTCCTCATCCCACTTTTGCACACAGGGTCTTCCCTTCCATGCACAGGTCTTCTTACTGCAAGATATAGGACCATTTCTATGAGAATTACTTTGAAAATAAGACTTGCAGGAGTGAACTCTTTAATTGAGTGGGTCTTTTTATTATAATTAAATGTACAGTGTCTGGGCATGAAGCCATCAGCCCTCAAGAAAATGCAGCCAACGTTGAGTGCTGCGGTGTGATAAAAATTACGCAAGTCCATCACACTCATCCTCTCTCTGCACTGGCTTCCTGCAGAGGTGTGAGCCAGGCTTAAAGTCTTCTGGATTGCTCCAGCACTTGGACTAATACCTATGGAAATGGCTTAGAAGAGAATAGGTTTGGCAGTTGTATTCCTCAAGAGTTCTATAACCTGTTCATTCCAGAACCAAAGAGCAGCCAAGCTGAGGCTCTAGAATAACCTTCAGAGAAACCAGAGGCCATCACATCTTTCCTCTCTGCGTTAGAGGTGTTTCTTTCACCTTGCTTCCCCTTCCAGGCACAGCAGCAGAGATACAGGAAACCAAAGCTCTGTGAAAGCAATTCACTCTACCCAAGTTCTCCTCTTGAGAAGGAAAGAGAGAATGAATCAGATGTGGCATGTTTGTCATCTTGCTTAATACAAGACTTGAAGGCCCTCAGGTGCTCTGGTGATGAGGGCAGTGATAGAAGCAGCTCAGAGAAGATTTTGGTGCATTTTTGAGCAGTGCTGTCTTAGAAACAAAGGATTTATGGCCAGGCAAAACAGCCTTCTGAGGTGTTAGTTTAGATGCCGACATCGGTCTCACTGAGGTCATTCCCACCGTGTTTACTTCTGTACTTTTTGTAACGAGCAAACCACCCCTGATGAGAGGAAGCAGCTCAGTGAAGGCATGAGGGACTGCTCGCTGCCCAGCATCCCAGGATTTGTGTGCTTTGGCAGGGGATGCTACCTGGCCTCGGGGTGAAGAACAGTTGGGGATTTTGAGCCTCAGCACTGTGAAACTTAAATACCAAAGTTACCTCTGTGCATCCCAGAAGTTTCATCACTCAGAGGCTCAAAAAATGTGAGTTAAGCACCCGTGCTCAGAATATGCAGTGAATACAGTTCTGGAAACAGGCAGCATTTTTAAACTGCCAGCCTTGAAACTGTTTGAAATTCAGCTTTGCCATTGTCTGGAGGCTCTACAGGCTACAAAAGGCTAAATTTCTCATAAGCATCAGGGGACAAAAATTACATTTGAACAGTAAGGTTCACTGGAAGGCTTCACTTTTCTTTGACAGCCCTGTGTCCTGGGGTGGAGAGTGTTTACGAGCCCCTCAACCTTGTAGGACGTCTTTTCACCTAACTTGTGGAGTTCACTGTACTCTCATGTGTCCTTGAAATGCCAGCCCTCAGCTAGAGCACCCAAGTCACAGCACATTGGTGATGGGGGCTGCTCTTCAGCTCAGTGCCATGCCAGGGGTTCTAGCCTAGCTTCCACATCTCTAATGGCAAAAGGCAATTCACCAGCCAGGGAAGGATTTCCAAAAGCACTGGTCTAAATCTGTGTGAGATTATTCTTTCATCTTTCTGGTGCAAAACCAGCAGTTTTGGAGAAGAAAGCGTCTTAGTGACTTTGGAGCTTTGTGCTGGTGGGTTTTTGGCTCTGGCCTCAGTGTCAGAGCTTGAATCCGACTTGCACATCTTGAGAGAGGCAGAGCAGCAGCAGCCACACATACCCAGCGATCAGATGAGCTGTGTGCAAGGAGTGTGGTTTCTGGGACCACAGTAAATACTGACTTCTATTTCTTCTCAGGCTTCATGTTGGATTCTTGACATTTTAAGCCAAATCCCTTCATGGGAGGATTATCAGCCTCAGCACAGATGCAGGGGATGGCGCAGTTCTAGAGAAAGCCAGACCTGAAATAGCAAAGTTCATTTCAGATCAGGCTTGCAGTGGTTTATTAGTAGTGCTTTTAATAAGTTGTGTAAGAAAAGGCTTTTGTGTATTATGCCTTAACATGCAGATGCCTCTAAGAGATATCTCAAATCCCAGTGTGAGAAGGATTTTACTGCTTTTTGTGCTGGAACTGTATTCTTGCAGATGGTTGTGGGGTTTTATACCTCTCCCCCTCTTCCCTGCATACTGGCCTGTGGTCTGTCCTCTGCATGTCTCCAAAATGCCCTTCCAGGAGCAGTGTCAGTAGTGCTGCTGTTTGTGCAGCCTGGGAACAGGGTTGTCAAGGGGTTTGGGAACAGCACAAAAGATCCAGCCACAACCTCTCTGTCTTAAAGTCTCTAGAGAAGCTGCTGGATATATTTAAACCTGTGCCTGTGGCAGTGCTCATGGTCAGCATCTTACATCACCTTTCTCTGATGTGGCAGAACAAAAGAAAAGAGACCCAAACAACAGCAAGGACTTGTGTGCCTTGTGAATAAATACTATAGATTCTGGACTTATTCTGGCACCCAGATAAGTCTCATTCTCCACTCTGTCACAGTAGTGAAAATTGCGTGTCCCTGCATTGAACTGATCTTTTGAGCTTTTGAGCTTTTAACCATTTGGGATAAAAGCAGTAAATACTGGTGGGGGAAGAATCTGGCCTGCCTGTGTGTTTGACATGCCAGGAAGGGACAGGGGTGTGGGCTGCTCTTCTGGAAGTGTTTCCATTTTGAGGTTATATATCCCCCCCTCTCTTCAATCCTAGTGCAAGGGTTGTGCAGTAGCTCAGAGAATGAGAGGTGAGGATGGAGCTTGTTGTTTTCTGAAGGAGGAAAGACCACTCTTCATTGCTTGGGATTTTTTTCCATGTAGTTTTCTTCAGCACGTGCCATAGGGCAGTGCTGGAGAAAGGACACTCAGTGGCTCTCATCTGACTCCATGCCACGTCTTATATTTGTCATGAGTAAGGGCTTGAGCCTTGCGCCCTTTCCAGAAATTTACTCTTGATAAAGTAATGTCTTTGGTAAACTTCTTAACCTCTCCAATCTCCTTTCCCTTAGCCACCTCCCTAGGAGGTAGAGATGTCTGGTTTTATCTTTGTGCTTGCTCTGGTGCTGCTCCCTGATTTGTTTCAAGGTGCTCTGGCAGCTCTGCTGCTTATCTCTGCTGTGACAGGCTGCCCTTGTTCAGATTCCCTGCACCAAACCTCCAAGCTTATCTCTCAGCCAGAGTTTTTGTTTCAAATTGGTGTGCCACATCCATCAGAGCCCTCTGCCTGACCGTGAAGAGGGACAGGACCTGCACAGCATCCTTCTTCAGTGCTGTTTAGTCACCTTCTCCTTCTGGGAGATGGGCACTGAGCAGCAAAGGGAGAAGCCCTGCGGGAAGGGAGGCTGGCAAGCAGGGATACTTTCTCTGTCTGCAGAAGAGGAAAATCTGGTCTTTCATTCAGGGATCCCCTGCCTCAGGCCCTGGAGTTTGAAGTGATGCCTGGTGGCTCTGCACAGAGAGGACTGTGATAGCAGTGTTCTGTTGCAGTCAGTGTTGTGCTGCCGCGGTTTGTTGGGAGATGCCGTGAACACTCCCCCGTGGTAAAATGATAAAAATCCTTCCCAGATACATAAATTCCAAATGAATATTCCATATTCCATATAACTAATTTGACTCTGCTAAACTAAGGGGTTTTATGTTGGTGTGAATGAGAGTAGAGTTTAATTCTTGGTGTGCATCCCTCAGTCCAGCCGTTATTGCCAGCCCTGGTAGGTCTCTTCCAGACATGGCAAAGCTCATGCACAGGTCCTGTGTGGCTACACAGTTTTAAGTAAGCATTCGTATTTAGGTTTGCATTCCTAGCTAAGCCCTGTGTAAGCAAAATTCATGATGCTGGGTAAAAAACAAAGCAAAAGGAAATTTTAGGAAATAGCTGCTTTTTCTTGCTTTTTTTTCCCTCCTCCTCACTCTTTTAATTGGCTTCAGCATTAAATATAAGCTGTCTTAATTACCCACACTGATTGGATTGCTTTTCCAGTCACATTACTTCATTTCACAGCTGTGCAGATGTTTGCAGCTCCTTCTCCTTAGGAAATCTCTGGGAGCCTTAGGAAATCTCTGGGAGCCTTAGGAAATCTCTGGGAGCCTTAGGAAATCTCTGGGAGCCTTAGGAAATCTCTGGGAGCCTTAGGAAATCTCTGGGAGCCTTAGGAAATCTCTGGGAGCCTTAGGAAATCTCTGGGAGCCTTAGGAAATCTCTGGGAGCCTTAGGAAATCTCTGGGAGCCTTAGGAAATCTCTGGGAGCCTTAGGAAATCTCTGGGAGCCTTAGGAAATCTCTGGGAGCCTTAGGAAATCTCTGGGAGCCTTAGGAAATCTCTGGGAGCCTTAGGAAATCTCTGGGAGCCTTAGGAAATCTCTGGGAGCCTTAGGAAATCTCTGGGAGCCTTAGGAAATCTCTGGGAGCCTTAGGAAATCTCTGGGAGCCTTAGGAAATCTCTGGGAGCCTTAGGAAATCTCTGGGAGCCTTAGGAAATCTCTGGGAGCCTTAGGAAATCTCTGGGAGCCTTAGGAAATCTCTGGGAGCCTTAGGAATGTGTTGAAGCAGGTGACTGGGTACAGCAAACATCAGACACCATTGTTTGTGGGGTACAGTCCTTGTTCCTGGGGTGAGGCTCTGAGCAGAGAGTAGGTCTGCCCCAAGGCATCTGTTGGGGAAATGTCTTCCAGGAGAGGTCTTCAGCTTTGGTCTCTGTGAGAATGGTGCAGATGCCCTGAGCCCGTGATGCTGCTGGCTAAGAGGTGAAAATGACAGGGACAGGAGCTTCGGGGCAGTTCCTTTTAGCCCCTGTGTCTATGGCTGAAGGATACAAAGTGGTGTGCAAATCCCTGACACAAGTTTTCTTCACTTACAGCTATTTAGCATTTCTAGGAGACAGTTTTCTGATGAGACTGTGCGTGACTTTGCACCTGAAGGGTTCTGCTGTTAGCTTGGTTTCACCTGCTCTTCAAGTCCCCTTCTGTGTGACAGTATTTCCGTAATGCTCCTGAGATTTATGCTGTGATGTTCCCATTTCTGAAAGTGGAGGCTGTGGACACATCATTAAGCACAGCAAAAACTGCACTAAAAAGTTATTACCCGAGTGCAAGTATGTGATCTATTATGGGAGATCTCGGTGCAAGTGATTTACTACCCTTTTTAATTAGGAATTCAGAACCTTTTCTGATGCTCCCTCATAGCTGTTCTGTGGGATTGGTTCTTACCCGGCTCAGCCACTGTGGGACAAAAATTCTGCTTTCAATTAAGCAGCTGAGTTTTTCTCCAGAATGAAGGCAAGATCCTGTAGGGATTCCCTTCCCCTGAGTGTCACCCAGACAGCCACACTGCTGCAGAGGAGCCTCCTGGACAGCTGTGGAATACTCTGCTGGGACTGTGGATGGTGAGCCCAGTGGGGCCCCGTTCCCAAAGGTCTCCTGTTCAGTCCCTGCTCTCCTGTACTACACTAGAAGCTGTGTTGAAGTATAAGACTTGTTTCTTTACACTTACCCTTGTACTTGGTTTCTTCCAGTATCCAGTAAGTGCAAGCTCTGATCGTGTTTTCCCTGACTTTTAGAGCACACACAGCATTGCTTTCACATGGATTCTCTTGTGTCTATTAAGGGTTGAGCTCGTGCACCTTCTCTTTCACAGATGAATGTCTTGCCTTTCTCGCCAGCTGTCTAATTTCTTGAGTGTTCCCATGCACTTGGGAATTATGTATTCCTGTGATAGCACATACATTCAAATTTAAGTATTCCAGAAGGTGTGATGATGCCCAAGGCGATTTTCATCGACACCCGTCTGCTTCATCGCTCCTATGCTTGCAGCCTTAGGATGGGGATAGGAAAAACCAAAAGGACATTGAAATGAGGCTGAGACTCAGTGATATGAAATAGTGCTTATTTAAGAGGAGGGCTGCAAAATGCAAGTTCTGGGATACATTCAGTCATGATGTTTACTGCTCGTAGTTGGTGTTCTAACAAAAAAAACCTAAGCCATGCCTTAGTGTAAGTTCAGCACATCATTTGCCAAGGGAAAGGCAGGGGATGAGACATGTGAAAGGGCCCAGTTGTTGGTTTATTTATTAAGTGCTGTGTACAAGTAGTGCACATTATTATTTGATGAGGGGTGCTGCTATTGCTGCAAAGCAGTGTAGGGAGATAGAGGACATGCTTTAAAGAATTGGTACTGTGCCTGCTCCTATCTGGACAAAGCTCTGGAATGGTGAAATGAGAAGACCAACCTTGATAGTTTTTTTTCAACATTTTAGGTGTCCTTTCTGTGAAATGAAGGTAGAGTGTACTGGCTTTGTGGATGTGTGAACTTTGTTTCTAGTGGTCAGAAGTTGGGCAAGGCAAACCCAGGTGTCTGGCTGGATTTGAGCTTCCTGTCCTGGATCCCAGCTTAGAAAAATATAGGACAGGAAAAATGTGAGTGGTGTCACAACAAGAGATGGTCTCACACTTCTTGTTCCTCCTTTTAACTGATTTTGGAAGGGTACCTGTCCCATTCTGCTATAAAAGGGGAAGTCGGGAAATCCCTATAAGAATATAACATATGTTGAGGCGTAAATAAAAATTAGATTGGTCTCTCTCAGTACATTGTGTTGTTTTCTGCTGTTTGCATTTAGAAAATATTTTACTGTTCTCTACTAAGTTTTATAAAGGAGCATCTAGACTGTGTTGGCACAAACCAGTAACCTGTATTTTCAGGCAGAGGATTTCTGTCTCCTTTTCCATGGTCTGTGTTTGTGAGATACTAAATTTATGTAAATCTGGCAGGGTATGGCCTTATTAAGTCCAAAATCATGACCAGGCCTTAACCAATGGCAGTCCTGTGCAGCTGTATTTTCTTCCAGGGTGACAAGATCTGATAGAAGTGATTAATTGTGTTTGGTCATTCTGTGAAGTGAGCAGCTCTGTGGCTGGTTCAGTAGAGCATCTTTGGCCAAAGGAAACTTTGATTTGTGTGTGTGTGTGGCATTGAAGTCACCCTATTCAAGAAGTGGTCACAGCCACAGACAGTAAATGCACACAGGCTTTTAATAAATGAAGCTGTAAACTCATGCTGTATCCCAAGCAGGTACACTGGTGGAGCACATACAGTAGGCAGCCCTTGTAAAAGCAATTTTTCTTTCAGTTCAGACCTCTCAGTAAAACACTGCTGGGCTTTCATCTCCATTTCCCCTGCTGAGTTTTTCTCCTCTAATTGTGATAGTATTAAACAAGAGCACAGGGCATTTGAAAAGCAGTCATCATTTAAATCATGGAAAGTAACCATGCAACTTTTTCTTTTTTTTTTTTAAATTTTCCCTGTTAATAACCGAAAGATTGTGGTGAATAGCACTGCCACAATTTTACATGCAAACCAGCTGAGGGATTTCTGCAGAGTCCAGCCTGGGGTGCAGCAGTCTGGGAGGGGTGTGTGGTCCTGGGCTGGGTGCAGGCATGGCAGAGGGACATCTCTGTGGCAGGAATGCCATCTCGTGGCCATAAATAGCTATTATGTGATTCTAAATCCACCTCCCATCCCTTCTTCCTTCCTCATGGCACTTCCCCAGTGTCTCAGTCATTCTCAGGAAACACAAATCAAGCTGTATTTTCTGCATAGCAAAGATCATCCCTTTTTTGGGTTCCTAAAGCTGTGCTGTCGGCCTCAGCAGCTCCTCTTGGCTGCGGTGCCCTGTGCTGGCGCTGGAGCGGGATCCATGGGGATTGTGTGTGAGCCACAAGCAGATCAAGAGCAGACCTTTGCAGGCTTTGCTTTGCTGCAGTCTCTGTCAGCTTTACCCTATTCCTTCTGCGCCTTGCACACTCAGGCACAGATGTGTTGCTCTCCAAGACATATTTCTCTCTCAGCCGGCAGCGTAGTGCTGCCGTAGCCAGTTTGAGGATGTGGGAGTTGCAGCTCCTGGAGGGAGAGATGGTCTGGTACTGCTGTCTGCATGATGTTAAGCAAGATGGTGCCTGCGTGTGTGACACATACATTGTGTCTCAGAGCTGTGGAAACAGAAGAGGGGCAGACCATGAAATGCTGGAGGTTGGAACATCCCCTTAGCTGCTGTAGAAGGAGCCCAGTCCTCAGCGATGCACTGTCTCTGCTCACCTTTTGAGTAACACCATAGTGCTTTCTGCAGTGGTGTTCTTGGGAAAATATACACCCTTTTTGTAAGCAAAATATTTACCAGTGGTATTCTATTTAGCAGAGGGAGTGTTATATGCTCGGCAGGAATTAGGATGCCATGGGAAATGATGGATTCATCCAGAGCATCCTTGGGTTATCCCATCAGAGCTCAGAGCAGACATCAGTGCTCCATGGCCACGCTCAGTGTTCCATGGCTCCAGGGAAGGCAGGTACAACCACCTCTGCTGGCCAGTGCCTGCAGGAATGCTGATTTGTCAGCATCTGCACGGGAGCTGCATCAGTGAAAGCGCGTTTTAAATCACCGCTAGGACTGTGCGGGAAAATCTAGGAGGAATCAAATCTGTTTGTGCTGTCACTCCCACTTCAGCTCAGCTTGTTCCGAGGGGATGGGACTGAAAGGCTGTTCTGGCAGCTGAAAGGGAGGGGAGGAAACAAATGTAAACAGAAATAGGCTGCACTGTCAATCTGTGTCTGATGTCTTTGGTTTTGCTGTTATGAAGGTGAATAAACACCTTAAGGTTTTACCGTGGGAGGAATCCCAGAGGAGGCTCAGCAGCCCTTGAGTATCAAGATGTATTATGGATGCAAACCATTCTCAGTGCATTTCTACAGGCAGAATAGAAAGGTGCCTTTCTTAGCACCTGAGTGGTATTTCCTAGCCCAGGTTATTGTTGCATGAGCAGTGTGTATGCATCTATATGTGTTCTTTGAGATTTTAATTTCAAAACTTTTTTTGTGAATCTGCAGCAGTCACTTCCTGCACACCTTTCTAGCAGTGCAAAGACAGGGGCCCTTTATGTCAGGCATCATTGCATCTGCTTGCTTCCTGTAAATTGGGATGAGGCAAATTAAGGCCTATCTCTACTGACTCTCCTTACTGAAACAGCAGGAGCCCAAAGCAGGTAACTGAGGCACATATACACGGTAGTACAATCTCCTAAATTTGTGGGTTTTCAACTGAGGTTCGTAGTGCTACTGCAGGACATCACAAACTAGTTTGTAGCTGTCCTCAGCACAGCATCCCCAAACTGGCAGTTGTTCATGGCGTTCTCCTGCTGAAACAGCGTTGTGTGTGTGGAATTGTGTGTGCATCCCACAGGTCTCCAGGCGTGTGACCCAGCCTGTGGGTTTTCTTGGAGGGCCTAAGAAAAGCTGGAATTCTTCTGTGCCTTTGGGTTTTTTCAAATCCCAAAGACACAGATGAAAAACCTTTTATCCATTGCCATTACCCACAAGAGCTGCCGAGAATACATATTTTCTCAAAGGCTTTGGGATGCCCTGCTTCTATTTATTATGGCTTTGTGACCCATCTGGTGCAGGGGTGAGCACCTGCCTTTGCCATGTGTCATGGGCACATCTGTTCTGCCACATCCCTGCCAGTTCAGTGCCTCATCTGCTCTGTTCCCTACAAGGAGCTGTCAGTTCTTCCAGCCTCTGCTTGTGAAGGGCTCACCATTTTCTAGTTTATGGTGTTCCTAGAAGTTCCCAAGCACTCTTCATTTTAAAAAATGGATATTTTCATCCCGGTGGGATTAGTGCCATCCCTGCACGAGGTTTTGCAGTTGACCTGAGTAAGTCTCTGTGTGTTGAATTATAATGAACTGTGGCTTCCATGTATGGGCAAGGGAAGTTCAGATAGATTGCTGATAATTGTGGTCATCAACCTCTAGTTCATGTTTTTGAATGGCTGGTATAGATAAAGCACTAGGGAATATAATAAAAAGCTATCCTGTGTATCCTTCTTCGTATATAGTTTACTGTTAAAGATACTTTAAACCTGTTTATTTTCCTCCTCACTTGTGTCTCTAGGAATATGTAGAAAAGAAACACAGCTTAGCATTACATTAGAGGAAAAGGTGCACTACTCCATCAGCTGCATGAGGGTAGGTTAGCTCAGTGCCTGGTGTGCTTCTGTTCTAACTCTGTTTTTCCCAGTGCTCAAGCATGGACATACATGATTTATGGCCCAAGATTTAAAGGTCTCTTCTGGGAGGGGAGGAGTGTGCTAAAGTAATAAAACCATCATTTGTTAGACAGGATTTCTGGGAGAACTAAATTGAGACTGTATGTAGCATTTTGGTCTCCAGCAATGAAGTGGGATCTGACCTCTCCATCCTCAGAGCAGGATCCAGATCCAGCAGGGCCCATGGCTGGGCACCACGGTAAGCTGAGAAACCAAGGCTGGATTAAAAGCATCACACCACACAAGGTGAAGCAGTCACCAAGCCCAGGCAGTGTCTGTCAGGCTACTGCCTGTGCTGCCCTCTTGATGAACCTCCCTTCGCCAGCCAGCTCACTTTGGAGACGTAGCTACAGGTACACCAGGAGGGACATAGACATGCCAGAAGAGAAGAGATGAGGGTTATAAATGAAGAGAAGTGCATGGAGCACAACCCTCTCCACCAGCACTGCACAAGGGAGGGAGGCAGCCAGACTGGCCAGTCATTACATCCTCACCAGACCCCACTCTGACAGCAGAGGACAGCAGGGGAAGCGAAGCCGCCCTTGCAGCTGTTGTCCCAAACGTGGTTACATATATTTAATGCCTTTCAGCTGAACCTCTCTGCCCTTGTACACAGCCAGCTGGCTGTGCAGGAGGGTAGGTGATGCTGCTGCTGGTTTTGGTGACCCTGCAGGGATGGAAGCAGCTGCCTGCTGTGTCCTACCATCCCAAGGACATGTTCCTGTCTTGGGAGGGGACAGGCTCTGCTGCTGAGTTGGTTACTTTGGGAAAACTATACCAAGCAGGTGGCTCAGTAAACTCCTGCAAATCTGGCCAATATGTAGGAATATTATTCTGCAGGACGTTTTTACTAAAGTGGTGAATTTATGGGAACAAGGCAGAAGGGCAGCATCTCTGGCACAGAAGACCTGTCCCAGGAAACTGCCGTATCTATTGAGTGTCATGCACAACTGGAATGAGCTCACTGAGGGGACAGCATAGTTCTCCTTTAGTACACAGTTTTGCTTTCATTTTCTGATTTTTTTAGGTTTATTCCATGCAAGCTGGAGAGGGATAAAAGATATCCTCTGGTAATTTTGAAGCCCATGAGAAGCGGTCGTAGATGACGTTTAAATGACCCCCTGTGGAAAGCACATGACTCTGCAGCTGCTCCCCTGTTAGCCTGGTTAGCAGGGCTGATTCATGGCCCAGCAATACAGCCCAGTTGCACTTGTTCATTATTTATATAAACCACAGGCATCACTGTTATGGCTACATAAAGTTACAAGAGCATTGATGGAGGACTGGTGACTGTTTTAAATTAGACAGGGGCCGAGCAGCTGGAGAGCACAGTATATGAATGAAAGAATTTAATGAATTGTCCTGGGTATTAAATGTGTATGTTCGCTTTTAGGAAGGTCACAAGTGCTAAAATTTCCTTTAGAGGAATTTGCATACTAGAGCTGAACACAAATTACTAAATCAGTGTCTCTCAAGGACAGCTGAGAAAACTGTGGGTCACATAAGTGGGATATTGTGGAGAAAAGCAGCTGAAGTCAGAGACCCTCCTGCCTGCTTTCATTTGGTACATGAGTGCAGTCAGGTCAGGGATCTTTACAGGACTTTGCCCAAGCCTTATTCACATACCAAATAATACTTCAATCATTAATTTTACCATAGCAGTGCCATGGTGTTTTAATGTCTTTTTAACTATGTGGCAATTAAGTTTTAATTGGTATGTCTGCATTTTAGAAGCCCTCAGCCCTACAGCCAAAGACCAGTAAAGCACTGCACTTCCATAGGATGAAGACAGTTGTTTCTGCAGAGACCGTATGGCAGGAAAGGGTAAGAGCTTGGTACAGCATCAACAGGAAGAGAGTGGCCTTACAGATTTTGGCCATAAATTGGGAAGGGCTGAATAGCATCAACTTGAAGGTTTTTCAGTGAGACAGCGTGAGACAGCTGAGAGCAGCTGGGTCTGAGCAGCCTGGCACCTGCATTGTCATCACTGCCCCTCATGTGCAAGTAAGGGCAGTGTCAGCTCCCAAATGATCCTCAAATCAGTCAGCTGAGCCCATCCTTTGAGTGCTCCATGAGGTTGTGGAGGTAATGGGAGACAAGAGCTGACCTTTGTTACTTGTTGGCCACTCACACCCTCTGGATATGTGTCATTTTATGTTTCATTCAGGATAAAATCCTAGCACTTCAGGCTGTTTGGTCAGTAACTGTGATGGCACCTCTAGGTGAATCTGTAGACACAAGGTCTACAGTGGTGGTCTCCTTATTATGCTTGTAAAAGGTAAAACAAGGGCCAGCATCTGTCAAGTTAGCACCTGGGGCATATCTCAACCTCTGGCACTTTGCAACCAGAAGAGTTTAGCTGCTTATCTTAAGTTTGATGTCTAAATAGAAACCCTGGAGACCAAAGTAGATCCTGCTGATAGCACTGGAACAGCACAGATGCCATAAATAGGGCGATGATTCTAGTAAATTCTGTATGCACAGCAGCATTTCTTTATCAGTTCCAGACCTTGGGATGCACTGGCCAATAAGAAATGAGCTGAGGGGTTCAGGCAGGATTCAGGTGGTTAATATGGTCCTGACTGAGGAAGTACTGTTGGGATTATTCTGCCTGTGCAACTTTTTTGTGTACATCCATATGTATCCATCTATATGTGTGTATCCTTTTGGCCAGAATGACATTTGTTTGTCTGCATTTGCAGATGCTTTATTGCTTTGAAGTGTCAGAATGAGTTCTGTGGTAGGGGGACAAAATAGCTTGGCTACTTCATGGCATTTGCCCACATTGGATGCACCAAGTGCACCCAGTGCACTTCCCAAAAACTGAACTCCTGCAGTGATAACCTGCTTAATGATTAAATATGGAAATGAAACCATTACACTGTTAGTCCCTCAGAACATCCTAATACCTAGCTACTGTCCAGAGCTAATTTTCTGAACAATAGTTTAATACACAGCCCAGATAAACTGGGTACTCAGATTGAATATAAATGATGTTTCAGTGGCATGAGTTATGGCCTTATGCTGAGCATCACTATGGCAACTAATGACAGCACCACAGGCTCCAACCAGCACAAAACTCAACTTTTGATGGTCTCCATTTGTTGGCGCAGATCTTTTCAGGGCTTTTGGGGGTATGGATATGTAAGCACCAGTGTTGTCAAGGCTTTGCTATGTATGTTTGCTGTCATTTGAAACATTTATTCTCTTTGTGGTTAATGTTGTTCCCATGAAGGAAACCTAATGAAAATTACTGTTTGTATTTGGTTAGTAACATTTGTTGATAACATATGGTCTGGGAATGCTTCAGCAAATAAGAGCTTTTTAATAGTAAACAGAGATACGAGTTCTATAAAGCAGATGCTGTCAAAATACACAGTGTAAGGTTGGATATTTTCTTACTTTTGCCTCTTACCCAAAGCAAGATAATCTTCCTACTTTCTCTCCTGGTGACAATGCAGTTTTTTGAGAGAAAACATAACCTGTGACCTGAAACTGTGATTGGAAAATTAAGTTGTTTCTTGCTTCTTACCCTTAAAACATTTATTAGGTAGCTGATGGCTCACACATGGGAAAAGATATGATGTGATAAAGGACCTGACTGGACCTGTAGTGCTGTAGATAATTTAAGCCAAAGTTCTGCTCTCTGGCACTGGTGGCAGTTTGATGCATCACCATAAAAAGCAAAACATGTGAAACAGTGACACCAGAAGAGGAGGCTTCAGAGCAAAGCTGATGAAGTACCCAAGTTTGTTAATCAGCTCTGTGCTGAACATGCTCATCGGCTGAGCTCAGTTGGACAAGATTTGCTCTGTGGGGAGCAAAGCATAAACCCGTACTTCTAGAGCACAAGGAGAAGTGAATTATTTTTACTGATAATTTTCCAAATGCTAAACCTGCTGCTTGGTGTTCATCTTTGAGGAGCACCTAGTCACTGGACCATGTCTTCTGAGCCTTTTCAAGGGAGCTGCCTTTCTTCAGCAGAGCATCTAGTTTGAGGACAGCCTGAAGTGAGAAAGTGTCATTAACAGAGTGAGGATGAATAGCAGTGGTTAGTAAGTTGTGGCATAATCTCTTATCTGACTTGCAACGTTCTGGGTTGCAGTGTGTGTTCCACCACATCACTCAGAGGTGCTGCTCAGGGCACGCTCTTGGCAGGGCCCCACATGGAATGAGTTCATGTTTTCTGTGCATTTGGGCAACTTGTGATTGCAGAAACTTGTAGATGGCCTCTGGAGACATGCATGTCTAGAGGCTGTGGATAATTGAGCCTCCATAGCACTCCTTTCCAAGCCAGGGAATGACTCACAGAGTACAAATAGTAGACAGTGGATCGTGGTGGAGTTGCAGAGGTGGTGTCTTCCTGGCCACTGCAGTCCCACCCACAAGGAGCTGGTGTCCTGCTCTGTAGTCCTAACAAACTAGGATTACTCCAGACATAATGGCTTGAACTTAAACTTGGGTTGGACTGTGACTTGGAAAGCGACCCAGGTTAAGTTACAGTTTCTTCAGAAAAAGCAAACCTCACTCTCAGCCTGGAAAGGAGAGGTTAATTAGCCAAGAGAGGAGCACAGGCATGAGTGATTACAGACATCCTGGGTGCAGATGTCTTCAATCTTCTACTTCTCTTGTGACTACACAGGCTGGCACTGCAGGAGACATTGTTCTTTCTAAATAAGAAAATTCTCTTAAACTCAATTTCATACTGCTCCCAGATGCTCTCTTTTTTTCCCCCAAGAACCATCATGGGTTTTCCAAACATCTGTCCCACATTTCCCAAAGAAGATAATTAATGCCCTTGTCACTCACACAACCCAACCACCTTGGCTTGTGTCAGACACATTTTGGGTTAACCATTTCATGCCTGAGCAGTGTTGCTGCTGACCTGCCAGCTGAGCTGAACACCCCTCTGTCCTTCTTTTCACAGCTGGGGCACCCAAGGAGACTTCACGACAACCCATGCACTTCCTGCAGTGAAGGTGAAGCTGTTCACAGAGAGCACAGGAGTGCTGGCTCTGGAGGACAAAGAACTTGGGAGGGTAAGGAGATTTTGAATTTAATAATGTTTCCTTCTGGCCCTGCTTTTCTAGAGAAATCTCTCCTGTACAGAAATATCTTTGGAGCACAACATGCTCTGCTTTTTTGCCAAGCTTCAGGAGGGGGAAAGAAAGCAAGCTCTGCACTGCTGGAAAGGAGTGCATCTCGCATGCTGTCTTTGTTGTGAGTTTTTAATGGCAGCATTTCAGCTGGCTGTGCCTGCTCTGAGCAAAGGCAGAGGATCTTGTGTGCAATATTGGCAGTCCGGAAAGCCTTAAAAGTTGCTTGCGGAAATGGACATTCCTGAGGCAGAAAAGGGGATTATGCTGAAGCAAAAAGAGGGGATTTACGTTTGGCAAGGGGCTGTTAAGTTTCTCTCATATCTGCTGAGCAGCCAGTGCACAGTTTGAGCTTCTGAAAGCAATGACTGCAATACTCCCTGTAAAAGGCTTGGAGCCCTGGCTTCCCTGGGGATGGATGGTGGCTGAACTGGTGGCTTCAGTGGGGCTGGACTGGGGAGTGAAACACGAGGGTTCATTGTTCCCATCAATGGTGCTATTAGCAAAGAACTCAGATTCCTGGGATATTGGACACAGAGCAAATCTTCCCACTCCACCTCTGCCCCTCGCCTGTGGCTCCTAAACCAGTGCCTTGATCACTGCAGCCCACAGCTCCAGAATATCTGTGGATGGCAGTCTCCTATGGCTTTGGGACACTTCATTTGCCTCCATGGTTTTTGTGGAGCTGTTTAATTTGTCTTGGCCCCAGGCAGAAGTGGCAGCAGACTCCTTGCTGTGCCTTCCTCAGCTTCTCAGGCTGAGATCAGTATGATGATGACTCCGTGAAAATCAGTTTGGGGTAAGAGGACTTGGCAGCTCCTGTCACGGCTCAGCATGACCCAGGTGATCTCCAGGGGCAGCCTGGGCTCTGCCCAGCCCTGCAGCACTCCTTGCTCCCCATCCTGTCTGCATGGCTATGGCTAAGAAATCCATGGTCAGGAAAGCCACTGATCCTGTTGCAAGCCCAAGAATGGTATTTCCAGTTATGAACTAACCTGTTGGGATGTTTCTTGCTAACTCCATGGCTGTTTGTGCCTTGACAAGGAAGAGTCTGTGTCCATTCAACACTTTTCCTAATTAACATGGTTTTGTGTTAATCCTGTTCATAAAAGCTCCAAACATTCTTCCAGGTCCTAGCGAGCTGTTGATTCAAATTTATGGCTTTATGGTGGAGAATGCTGTGTGCAATTTTGTCTCATGTCATTCATGTTCATTTCAATTATTTGTGTTTTCATGTTCATGAAGTATCCTTTGTTCTTGCACTTGAGAGAGAGAAAAGCAAAGCTACCCCTTCTTTTCTCCTCTCAACCTTCTCTTCAAAGAGAGTCACAGCCCCTTCAGAATTTCCTCATCCACACCTTGATCCTTCCTTTCTCTCTGTCCTCCTTTTTTGACGAAAAGGATGACCCCTCTAGGCTGCAGTACTGCAGCTGAAGACCTACAATTGTTTTGCTGCACAGCATCATAATATTTTCAGGATTATTTTCAAAACCTCCTACTTCAAACAGCCTGGCACCCTGCCTTTATCCGCTGTGGCATGCTGAGCAGAGCTTTTCACCCAGCCGGCCGTGCTGCCATTCAGGGATTTTCCCCTGAGTGGTTACACTCAGTGCAAACCCTCTTGCTTTGTAAGTCTTGTTTCCACTGGCAGCCATGAGCAGTGCTGACTTTGCTGGTCTTGGGAAGCAATTAGCTGTGCATGTTGTTCTGAGAAAGATGTCAGCACCCAAAGCAACCCCTCTTGCCCTGAAAGGCTGATGAGCCAGCCCTACCAATGTGCTTTAGTTCCCGGTCCAGCGGGAAACCATCCCTCTGCCCTGAGTTTCTGCGGGCTGAAGGACATAGGCCAGCAGTGGCAAGTGTGGGGAGCTGGCACTGATTCCCCCTGGCCTGTGGCCACCAGTGCTTTCAGTCGGCCAAACTTCAAAGGGACGCTCAGTGTGCCCGGAGCGACTGAAAGATGACGCGTGTCTGCTCAGGCTGCATCAAGATTTCTTCCTTAAAGTAATAATGAAGCCGGGAGTGTGTTAAGCCCCTGGTTTAGCTGTTGGAGTGGGCAGGAACCTGCCTGCATGGAGAGAAGAGGAAAGCAGGTTTTATACACAAAACACCCCTGCTCAGCCGCCCTTTGAGCGGTGGCTTTGTGCTCCGCCAGGCGGGTACAAAGCCCACTTTCTATTGCCAGTGTTCAGTTGGCAACCGGCCGCCACTCCTCAGCTCGCCACTTTTATCCAAGGGAGAACTGGAAAATGCTCCCAAGCCCTGCTCTGCTGAATGGGCCGCTGAAGGCATGGGAATACATCCTGACCCTATTGAAGCCAGTGGCAGGGCTCCCATGGATTTCAGCCATGCCAATACTTCATCTGCTGAGGGCAAGGAGGGGAAGAGCTGTGAATTGCAACACCACTGAGAAAAGTTTGTGTCTTTTGTGGAAAAAAGAGTTAGAAATCAAAGTAGAGAGCATCCCAAACACACTGAGTGGCTTGCTAAGAGATGCAGCTTAGCACCGGTGTAAGTTCTTCCATGACCTGCCTGGCGCTGGGGTTCTTTGGATGCTGCTCAGAGCTTGGGTCCTTCATGCTTCTAACATCCCCTGCCTCATGTGGAGACATTTCTCATCTTCAGGATTTGCTTAAATGTGTTTTCTTCCAAGAGTGATGCAGTACAGACTGGTGTTGCTCAGTTATCTCTGTGACTAATATCAGCTTCAGATTCCTGACAGAGCAATTCAATAAAAGAAGTGATAAATAACGGTAATGGATAAGGGAAAGTTGAGAATCTACTGTTGTTTACCTCAGGCTTTAGAGGAGGCAATAAAATACATTTTAAAGTAATTCATCAGAGGGTAATAGCATCAATGATATTTTGGTGGAAAACAGCCCCTAGATTGTTGACTCAGCAGCAAAGCTGAAGAGCAGAGGAATACAAGATTATAGGCTGGGCTGGAGTTTGGCAGGAGCATAGACTAGGCATGAGCAAGAAATGAGTGATGGCAGCACATCAGTTAATGAGGGTGAATGCTGCCATTTCTAAGAATTGTGAAACAATTTACTTGCATAAAGGTTAATGGATTTAAAGAAGATTCATCTCACTACAGCACAGTGGAAACTTGAACGAATTTGCACCAGGCAAAGTCACCTCTGAGAGTGAAAGCATCGGAAGGGAAACAGGTGTAGGAGGAAGGGGGTTAGACCACCTCAGAGGAAACATATGGAAATACCAGGAGAAGATGGTGGATGTGGTGTAGTCCTGGGGAAATGCTCTGTATCTTCTTACTCTCCAGGCAGCTGCTCACAATGTTTTGTAGTGGTAATGGATGAGCGGGGAAAGCACAGCTATGATCAGGAAAGACTGTTCACCTCTTGGAGATTTCAGTTTCTTAGGGTCAAGTGCTTGCATTGGTGTTCATCTGCAGTCACTGGTGTTGCATGGATGTGCTCCAGCTGGAGACCCTCCCAGCAGTTCCTGCTCCACGAAATGGAAGCAGAGTCCTGCAGCTACTCATGTCATGACATGGGATGCAGATTTTATCTGCTGTCATAGCTCAGTCAGATGTACCATCCTGAAATGATAGGAACTGATCATGCAGTTCTGTCTGCACAGTCCCCTGAGCTGATTGAGGAGCCAAAGATTATATGACCTAATCTCAAAATAATAAGCTGTACTTTAAAAAAGACATATCCAGACTGACTTCTAGGACAAAACTAGGTCATCTGATGTATTTCAGTTCCACATTAAACCCTATTTTGTGAATAGTTTTTCCCTTTAACATTGTTAGTTTTAATTCTTGCAGGTTGTTCTCCATCCTACTCCTAACAGCCCAAAGCAGTCAGAGTGGCACAAAATGACTGTTTCCAAAAACTGCCCCGATCAAGACCTGAAGATCAAGCTTGCTGTGCGAATGGATAAGCCTCAAAACATGAAGCACTCTGGGTAAACACTTATCTCAATCTAAAGTCATTTTGTTTTGAATGTACATTAGGAAATCTCGCTTTTTTAAGATTCTCAAAGAGAAACTATTTTTCTCAAGTTCACAGGAGGTGAAGCAGAAAGATAAATATAAAAATGGCATTAGTTCAGTCATTTATAGTACACTTTCTGTATTCTTAGCATAGTCTTTTTTCATGCATATGAGCCAAACAGTTTAAATTTTAAACAGTTTTCCTCACAAGAAATTGTTTTTTTCCTGTGAGAAATAATAGGTGAACTGCTCAACTCTCTTTCTGAGAATAATATATTTTTTTAAGTTATTCTGTGTCTCCCTGTATTGATTTCTCAAAACCAAAATCACAGTGCACTTTCCACTGGAAATATAGCCCAGTGTGGCCAGCATTATTTATACTGCGATACACACCACAATTAAATAGCAGTTGCCTGGAGTAGGATTAATAATTGGGAAGGTTAAAAGAGACACCTTTCCCCTCCAGGAGGGAGTGTCAGAAGATCTGGGGCCAGAGGGATCCCTGACCACTTCTACCTTCATATTGTTAAAAATAAGATTATCCTTGGGAGGGTCTAGCTAAGGCCATTGGCCAGGCTCTGATTGCTCTTCAGAGCTGAGGATGTGACAAAAAATCGAAACTGTCCAGAAGACTCGCTGTTGGAAATAACTCTCCAGTCTGGTTTTGGTGCTATAAAAGTAACTTTGTTTCGCTTTTATTTTCATAGCGTTTTGTTACATTCCATCCATTATTAGGTGATTTAGATCACTCATCTTTTCTAATTCCTCTACCTCCTGTCTTCTTTGCTGATGAGATCAGAGCCAGTAGTCTTGTGTGAAGTTTAATTTTTTCACCGTGATCACCAAAGCCAGAGAGGACAGATCCCATGTCCTGTTTATTTCCTTGACCTCAGCTGATAGCAGGGCTGTTCTCTAGCTTTCTTCAACTAATACTTGATTTACATGATACTGCTTAGAACTGTGAGGTTTATACCTCTTGTAACCAGAACTGAGATTATCTTTCTGTTGATATTAGCAGCAGTAGCCAAAAGGACACTTATTACCCTCTTCTTGGACTAGCCAAGGACTCAAAGCCCGTATCAGCATGACTTGGAGTTTCGTGGTTTAAACATTCACAGAGTATGCTAGATCTCTTCTGGCATAAGAAACCCCTTGCATAACCAAAAATGAAATCTTTTTTTCTATTTATTGAGCCAGAACTAAAGTAATTATAATGATACATAAAACATATTAATGCTGAATGATATCCTTATGTTTATTATTACCCTGGTGCTGCCACTACTTTTGCTAGTGTTTGTGCTACAGTGTCACAGTGGCCAATTCATCACAGAGATTAAATGCTTATTTTGACATTAATTTTAGAAGTTAATTCTTCCTTTGTAGAAAACAGTAAATTTACTGCTCCTCAGAAATTATTCAGTTTGCTTGAATTATCTGTAGCCAAGCAATTTCTCGGATTTCAGCTTAGAGCTGCTCAGTGAAGTGTCCTGGTTTAGTCAGTCCAGTGGATATTGAGATCCTGCTTACTGGGTTTGATGTAGGAAGTGTCCTTCTGTTTGACAGCTCCCCTCAGCAAAATGACTTTATGAAGGCTAAAGCAGATTTGGGGTTTCTGTCCCGTAATTCTTCCATTGCAAATGCATTCTTCACCCATCCAACCATGTTATTCTATTCACTGGCACTAAAGGACTTCAAATTCTGAGCAAGTTGTGAAAGACAAAGGGAAAGAGAGAATTAATATTGTGTAACATTGAGATTCTGTAAGATTTTTATGTCGCTTTCTTTGCAGGTAATTTGTTCAGGCTAGAAATAAACCCATTCATGAATGCTGCTGAGCTTGAGAGTCTTGTAGTTACTCTCTTTTGTGCATTAACTTCAGTTTCAAAGTGTAAACAAAATATACTGAAAAGCAAGAGAACAATAGATTAACACTTGTGTACTGAATTCATTTGTTCTTTTCTCCTAGGTATTTATGGGCCATTGGTAAAAATGTTTGGAAGAGATGGAAGAAACGGTTCTTTGTCCTGGTCCAGGTAACAGATGTAACTAGAAGTGATCTTAAATCACAACATGAAATACTTGAGTCTGCCCTGTGGCCATTTTCAGTGCCATGTGATTGATGCTGAGCTTTGGTTCTGTGCAGGGTGTCTGTTAATCATGGATTCTTTTCTAAATGTATGAGTGTTCTCAAGGATATCCCAGTTGCAGACTTCTTGCCGTGAGTTTCCACGTGCACTTGAATGCTTGATAAAATGAAAAATCAATTTTAATGAGGAATTAATGAGGCGAGGAGGAAGCTTAGTCTGTTTTGATTGGAGGCTCTCTTTTGAGCCTCCAGGTTAAATTTGGAGCCTGTTTGAATCTACAGAAGTTTTATCACTGGCTATGTCAGAGTCAGCATCAAATCGTGCTTGACATTTATCTTGCCTTCACATTTATTACTGCTTCTCATTGTCTACAGCTCTTACTGATCATTTTGCAGTCATCATTTTGCAGTGTCTTCCTTTTTCCCTTTTTCCTTTTTTTCACTTTTTGCCCTCCCAGTTTCGGTAGACCTGTATATTTTACTACTGTTAAGAATTTCAAGGAAATAGGCAGATGTCCTCTGTAACCTAAAAGGATCTGATCAGTACTGCATGTGATCTCCCCTCACCTTCCAAGAGAGGTGAAACCACTGCATTGGCCACAGAAATGTGTGGCTCCATTGTGAGTGATCGATCTTCACACCAACCTGAGGAAGTCACAGAGTCCTCTTGGCTCCATCTCTCTCTCCCTCCTCTCTGGACTCTCATGATGTGTTGTCTCCAAGTGTGAGGAATAAAACCTTTGTTCAGGGTTCTCCATGAAAGCAACACAGGGATACACTGATGGAATACCATGGGATCCTACTGAGATCCAACACAGATCCAAACCGATCAGGTCAGAGGGTAAAACCCTGCTCCTGATGAAGCAGATGGCAGGTCCGCTGTAGAGGAGCTGAGTGTAAGAACAGAGATGGTATAAACCAGGTGTACCAGACTCCATTTGGAGCATGCTTGTGTGCTGTCTGTCCTCTGGTGGTAAGGACAGGAGTCCGAGCAGTCCCTCTTCCACCTCAGGCACCTGGTTTCTCTTGTCCTAAATCACCTAGTGTAAGCTGGTTCCTTTGTTTTGTGTTAATTCTTGCTCCAAGTTCAGCTTTCTTAGTAGGAAGCTTAATTGTATTCATTCCCCTTTTAGCCATCATTTCTGGCTTCCATAGCATGAAACTATGGGGCAGATAAGGAAATCCATCCTTGGGAAGTAAAGGGGATTTATGATGTGTGGGACCCATGTAAGTAGGAAGCTATTTGGAGAGATCCATTGAGTTCCTGGTCCCATAACCACGTATGATCAGCAGAGACAGTTGAAGTGCTCATTTTGTACTCCACATGGGGTCAAAATGCCCACAGAGACGGGGGAGGCAGTGTAGAGCAGCCACAGGGCATGCCTCTATCTGCCTTTCCCTTTTGGGAACATTATGTACTGACCCTGTTCCTTGGCAGGGATTGAAGGATTGCTTTTATCTGTATGTTTCCTTTATTATGTTCTGAAATGAAGTTAGAAGTGCTATGGCAGTCCACGATCACCTGTAGTGCAACTGGTATTGCTCTTCCCTGAGAGGCAATTCAGTCCTATTAGACCAAGTGCTCATTTCTTTTTTCCCTGTGAACAGGGATGCTCCAAAGCAGAGTAATTTTTCCTAACATCATTTCTCCCATAAATAATTCTATTGATACTCCTCTGTGCAAGGATTTGCAGGTTTGAACATGGATTCCCTTGTCTCTCAGAGCCTTCTGGCCATTCAGTGTGGTTGCAGTTGCTTCTCTGGTTTCTAGCTGCTATATATTCTTCAGCTCGCTGTGGAATTGAAGCTCTCAGAGTTATTCCATGTTTTCTCATGTTACTAGGTCTGTATTCGTCAGTTGGCATATCAGAGCAGAATTTGGCCAGAAAAGCAATTCATTTGAATAAGATGAGCAGACTTTTGCCCCCAGAGAGTCTCTGTAGCCCACCTCAGAAATTCCAGCTGCCACTGCAGCTTCTCTGTTATGTTACCGTTTGCTCAACATTTGGTGCAATGTAAAGTGTTCTGCCGTACATCAAATATAAACAAGAAACACTCTCTATGCAGTCCCTCAGATGTAGTTTGAGCATATTGAACATGTCAGCAGGCAATAAAGATGGAATAAAAATACTTTGCTGTCCGTATGTTTGTCATTTGCTTTTCATGCAATGCAAAGGATGGGTGCTGATACGAACAGGGATTGGCAGTAAAGGTGTTGATGTCCAGGACGCTCTGAACTCTGCTAAACCACAGGCAGAAAATAAGCCCTGCAGGAAGGTGAGCTGGCTCTTGTTACAGCAAATGCACAAGGAGCAGCCCCTCTTTCAGGAGCTTCATCCGCACCAGGCTCCTGTCTGCACTGGAGCTGAGAGATAGAGCCCAAAGCATAAAGTTCATTTGGCATAGAGTGGTCTGATCAGTCCCTGACACTGTCCAGGAGGGCAAGGCTGTTGGGAGGAGTAGCTAAACATTTCCTTTTTGATTCTTTGTCTCTGTCCCTTACCTGTAGCGTCTTCTATTGCAGAATAACCTCCCCCTCATGGTCTTGTGCTCTTTCCCTCTTTCTCCATTTCAGATGGACACAGCCTTGGTTCCTTCAGTGCCATTGGGTGGTACCACTCTGTCTTCTGGTACCAATGGTTAAGAAATTCGTGGTAATAAATACTCAAACTCTTCATAACTATTTAAACAAGGCACAAAAGTGCCAAACTGCATGGGTGGCACCAAGGAGGAAGGTGTTGATGGCAGTTTGTCTCTTTTGTGTCAGCGATGCCTTGCCGCCATGAACGGAGGCTTTGCGCGCGTATGGAGGAAAAGCAGCTCTGCTGGGAGCGCTTCCACTGCTACTTGGCTTGTGTAAGCCCTGGAGGGAAGGGGAAAGGAGCAATAACTGCCTTGTAATTTGGGTGGAATAATCCCTCGCACCTTCTGTGTCTGTGTAACTGCAAGGGTTATGCAGGAGAGATTTGTTTGGGTGTAGTGGGTGCGAGCAGTTCCTTTGTGTCATTTCTAGACCTGAGCCACAACTCTCCAGCACCTGCCTTGTTGGGTGGACTTGGCTCAGCCCCTTGCTGAAGGGTTATGGTGTGGCATGGCTGGCAGAGCAAATGTGTGTGCTCCTCCAGCACCAATCCATGCATTAAGAGGGGTTAGTTTTGCCTTCCAAATGAATCGCAGTCCTCTCTGTACACTGCCCACCCTTCTCATAGACACCCTTTGAGATGAGCAGCAGAAGAGCAGAATACTGATTAGATGTAAATTACATGGCAGAGACTCGTTACTTGCCTAATTTTAAATCCTGAGATATGCAGTGTGAAAATGATGGCAGAATATGGCCCTGAGCTTGGATGGAAATGGTCCGCAGCATCACAAGCGAGGAAAATGCTTCGTAAAGGCAGCAGTAATGCCAGTGGCAGTGGTAAGCAAAAGCAATTAAGCTTTTTAGGGCAAAGTTCTCTGTGACTGGTTAGGAAAGAAACTGTACATCCATTGCAGATGTTGTAAGTAAGTGTTTCCTAAGTTGCTGTATCAGCTGCTTGAGCACAGCACACAAATTTCAGCCAGTTTGCCAATTAGACCCTCATGCAAAAGCTGGAATTTTTGATAGCTGACAGAGCTTGTATTAATTCTTTGCAAGGTCTGATGTGCTGTACTGGCAATAACACCATCGTTGGTTCTGGTGGGTTTGCTGGCTTTGCAATAGAAAATTTCTTATAATGATTTTTAAGGGCAAGTGAATTAATTACACTGAGATTTCAGACTGAATCTGTTCATCTCTTATCATAACCCCATTTCTGTGCTCTGGCAGCATATGGGAAGTAACACTCCATGGTACCTGGATGACATGTCTGCTGAGTAGCTTGAAGCAGTTTTCAGCTGATTGTGTCTGATGGTGTTTGCAGAATGTTGTTGGAACCAGATCAACTCTCTGCAGATTAAAACCAGTTGCAGTGTCTACGCCTGGATCTATTGTTCTAGTGACAGACTCCCTAAACTCAGTATAATTTAGACTAACAGTGACAGTTCTTGCTTTTAGCAAAACTCAGCTGACTCGGGATAAAATGAAATGAAGTAAGTGTTCAGTAACTCTGAATATTACCCAGAAATTGAAAATAATTCAGCAGAATCACAGTGTGATACACCAGCAGTCCTAGACTGTGGTCTTCAAGCTGAGGTAAATGATCCATAGCTGGTCCCCATAATCATATTAAATAATGGTTTCTCTTAGACACTTGCTGAGAACTAGGCATAGATGGTGATTCTTGTGAAATCTGGAGTGTGATGATACATACAGAATATCTGGAAACTGCTGGTTAAACTGATGCCACAGCTTGTTACACCTGGCTGCAGTAGGTCCTGCATATCCTGTCCATACTCACACAGGATGAATTCCCACCACACAGCCCTGCCCAGGAGAGAACACACATCTCCTGCTTGAAGAGGGAAGCTGGGACAACTGTTTAGTGCAGTTTTTTAGAGTTGAATGGGTATGCTGAGATATGAAAACTGTTGGTTTTGTTTTTGTTTGTTTTTTTTTTTTTAAGCTAGATCATTTCCTCTGCTCATTTGTGTCAGGAAAGGGCTTGGGAGGCAACGTACAGCTGCAACCAGAGGACAAGAGTCCCCCATCAAAGTGGAAAGCTGTATTACAGCTGGCAGTATCTTCGCACGGTTTCTGTCCCTTGGGACAAAATGCATGCTGTTAATTTAGAAAAGGTCCATTTAAGAATTTAACCGAAGTAGGGCGGTGTTGTGTCAACAGTAAAAAAGGGGGAGCAAATGACTGAGCTCAGAGTGTGAGGCATGACAATTAACAGGTTCGAGCAGGATCCTGGGGAAAGCAGTGCTCACTAGAGCAGGAGTCTCTGGTGGAGAAACCAGGACAAAGTCAGGACTGGTTAATGCATATCTGCTGTATTTATTAATCAGTTGGATTGTATAGCTGGTGACAGAATATGGTCAAGTGCCAAAAAAGTCAGATTTAATTTAGCAGCCTGGGAATAGTGAACTTCAGCATTTGTCTCCTGCTGTCTGCTTCCCCTTTCCTGAATTTCTTTGTCTTTTTCCCCGCTTTTTTTTCCCCTTATGTTCTTTTGTCTCAAATTATTTCTCAAAGTGTTTTCCCTTTTTTGTAATGAACCAGCCAGGGGTGCCTTGGATTAGTTCCCTTCTTTTACTTTCTCTCAGTTCAGCTTCCTTAGATGCTCCTTTCCTGGCTGTCATCGAGTCCCTGGATGAAATCCCAGCTGCTTTGAGATTTTGTCCCTCACTGGGCAGAGATTTCTCCTCTGTCTTCCTTCAGTTTCCTCTCTGTATCTGTGTTTTTTCCAATTACTCAAACCATTCATCTTGCCCATCCCATCTGCTCGCTCGCTTTCATACTCAGCTATGGTTCAGAGTGAACTCAGCAGGCTGTAAGATTAATTTCTGCTATTAACTGTTTCACTTGTCTGGCCACTTCTGAGCTTTAGAGAAAGCAGGCTCTGTAAAGCACAATATTTTGGAGGACTGATGAAAGGCAAGTGCAATCTCCTCTTGACCCTACAGTGCTGTTCAGCAGCAAAGCACAACTGTGACATACTGAGCTTTCTAGAATCTCATTTTCTTGGGCTTGGCTTTACCACTGCTTGTAAATGGAAGGAGCCACATTGCACTGGTAGCCATGGCAGCAACTTCTCTCTGACCCCAAGCAGAAAATGCTCTAGGCAGCAGGATAGGGCACACAGGCTGGTCTGCCAGTCCTTGAAGTCGGTAGCTTGAGTTGTTTAGGTGCAGCCACTGTGCATGGCACAGCTGGCACCTCTTCCAGAGGCCATCATTAGCTTTGTCCTCTCTCCAGCCAGATCCTTGCTTGCTGCTGCCAGCAAGCTTTGTGGCATTCCTGAGCTTGGGCTTGTGATCTGTGTGAGTAGAGAAGAAGTAGGATGTGAACCTGGATGAGCCCTGGATGAGCCCTGGCTCACTGCATGTTATAGACCCACCTGCAGGTTTCTTTTGAAGTTCTCTTCTGATAGCAATGTTCTTTCAAGGAAATCCTGTGCATCCTAACAGGAGAGACCAGTTTGCTTTGCCTCTGTCCCAGGATGGCTCCACCAGAGCCTGCTGTTGTTTATAACCTTTAACATGAGAAACAAAAGCTCCGAAATGCCTTTTTCCCTACATTGCCACTCTGTTGCCGTGGTTGTCTTATTGCTAGGGCAGAAGAATATTTTCTGGGTCCAAAGAGGAGTGGAATTAACTTGTATATGAAAAAGAGTCCGAAATTCAGACGTCACGTTCACGGTCAGAGAACAGCAGCTGAACTACTGAATAAATCTACCTGTTGCTATAAACCATACAGGAAAAGCAAAAAGCATTAGTGGTATTAAGTTTTTCAATAAATGTCAGCATAGGTTAGCACTCACTCATTTCAGGAATTGCATTTATCATGCAGTCCCTGAAGTTCAGGCTGTCTAACACAGAGAAATCAAATCCTTACTGCTCAGACAAGATCTCTAGGATTTTCCCATAAATAAAGCTCATTCCAGAGTTTCTCCAGGAGATGGCAGCAACATACTGCAAGTATGAATGAACACCACAGGAGTCTGAATGTTGTGCTGTGGGGCACTGGGTTATTTTTAGATTCCTTCGTGTTAATCTTTTTAATTTTTGTGTTGCCCATACGATGGTAGGCATGCAAAGTTCAGAACAGGGAATATGCACTGGTGTGCTCCTGCTATTGGTCTGCTACTTGTCAATCTTTTGTCAGTGCTGGTAGTTTTAAGGAGGATGCAAGATGCTTAAAGCATCGCTTTTAGTCTTACTCCCACAAATGTGTTAATGATAGAGTTTATTCTTAGGTGGCTTTTGGAGCTGTTCCTGGAGGAAGGCTCAGTGCAGGCAGGGCTGCTGGAGCAGGCTGGCAGCGAGCAGAAGCCCATAGAGGGCAGCAATAAACCGAGTGGCGACTGGGAGACGCTGTGCCAATAGACGGGTCCCCCGACTCCAATAAATTACAATTTATTAGTGGGAGATGCCACCAAAATAAGTGCTGCATGTATCTTTGTAGCCGAACAATTTGGCTGGAGTTTTGTGGCAAAACCCTTCAGCTCAGCCATGCTCCCATCTTTCAGGACTGTGGAATCCCAACTTCCAAAAAATGACAAGCACAATTCATTGCCACCCACCAGAGTTTTAAAGTTTCCTCCAGAGGTCAAGAAAATGTCCAGACGAATAAAATTACGTCAGGCGTCCAGGATGTGACACAACCTTAACAAAGTCATTTGAAATCATTTGACAGTAAATTTCCCTGTGAGTTCCTAGCCTGGGGCACGGAGAATCCTCTCCTCTCCTCGCTGGCTGAGCTCCTTGCCGACCATCCAGATCGCAGCACGCCGGGTGCGCGGGGCCTTGATGCGGCCTGATGGGCTCCCAAAGGCGATTCGGGAGCCTGGCAGAGCCCCCGCAGCTGAGTCGGCTTCGTCAAGAGCTTGACATTGAATGGATCGTGTCATGCAGATGGTACCTCAGAGGAGTGAGAGCTGCCATTTACAGCACTGATGACAACAACTGCCGAGATCAGTGGGATCTTAAGATTGCTTTAATATGACTGGCACCTAGCAATTTAGCTCACATTGTTTGTGACAGGGTGTCACTCTTGCACTTGTCTGGGGATGAATGATAGAGGGTTTAAAGCCGTGGAGCTTCCTCTTTTGGAGGAAATTAAACCGCTGTATGTACTGATGTGGAGAATTAGACGCGTGCTGCGGCAGGGTGTGCTAAGAGAAGGCTTTGTAAAAGCCTGGTGAAAAGTTTAGTCTGTCTCTAATGGGCAAGGAGCATCCGAATTATCCCACCACCCCCAGTCCCTGCAAACACGCTGTCAGTGTGTGGCGTTTGTAAGCACTTTGGATTGCCTTGTGGTGGTCACCCGGTGCCATCTTAGCTTTGTGATTTTCCTCAGGTTAGTCAATATACATTTGCTATGTGCAGCTACCGGGAGAAAAAAGCAGAACCTCAAGAGCTGCTGCAGCTCGACGGATACACTGTGGACTACACGGACCCGCAGCCAGGTACGGGGCTGGCTGCTGTGCTCACCACTCCCAAAGGGACTCCTCTCTCTTCCTCTCCCTGCCTGCAGCTGAACTGTGATCAGCTTTATTCTAAATATGTTTGTGTTTATACTGATCATTAGCTATGCATGACTTTACTATAAATAGATCTAAGGGACTGAACTAGGAGTTGCACCAGAGGAGGGAAAGACTTATCTCTTCTGGGGAGCCTAAGTGAATTAAACCCTTAAATCCCAATGAAACTTGATTGTGAGCTGAATGCTCAAATTGAGTAATGATTCTAACCTGTGCCTTCAGATTATATTCCCTAAATAAAAGGCTAGCAGCTATGCTTGTCTTTATTGTAGAAAATATTTATGGGACCAAGCCAGCATTTTTGCTGGCCCCATTCTCTCTAGGATGGATGTCAGTGCATGGAAGGGGCAGGGACAGAAAGCCCCTGGTACCTGGAGGTACCTGTTGGTGGTTGAGACCCTTCTGCAAGTGGACGAGCACCATTTTTCTTTTATTTCAGTGGGGCAGCATGCTGAGCATCCTCACCATGCCCTGGGTAATGGTATCCCCAGAGGAGATGAGAAAAGATGCAGTAGGCTGATTTTCAAGACCTTTATTCCTGTTTAACTCTTATATTAGGGAGATGGGAAGATGGGTGCCAAATCAGGGCTATGATAAAAATAAGGATATCACCCAAGGACCTTTTTCTGCAGTATGAGCACTGATGCTTTCAGTCTAATGGGGAACCTCCCACTCAAACCCCATTTTTAACTGAGCTCCAGTGGTGCCCACATGAGACTTGCATAGATGGAGCTGTAGGTGAGAGAAGCAATTAATCCGAGTGTGTTGGGGCATGTTTTAGTAATTGGGTTACCTGGGGACCTGTGGGCTGTGTTGCAGGTGAGTTTGGTGCAGGGGAGGGGACTGAGCTGGGAGCGGCATGGGACTGAGTGAAGAGACCCCCGAGCAGTGGTGGGGTGGAAAACCGGGGGAGATCTCCTGGCTGGCCTCAAAGTCTGTGAAACTGCATTGTCACTTTCTTTCCTGCCAGGTTTGGATGGTGGCAGAACATTCTTCAATGCTGTGAAGGAAGGAGACACGGTGATTTTTGCGAGTGACGATGAGCAGGACCGTATCCTGTGGGTCCAAGCCATGTACCGAGCCACTGGCCAGTCTCACAAACCCGTGCCACCTACCCAAGTGCAAAAGCTAAATGCTAAAGGAGGAAATGTACCCCAGATAGACGCTCCAATCTCTCAATTTTGTAAGTAAATAAGTTCTCCTAGACAGCCAAAGTCTTTGATGGAAAGATTTTCTGCACTGATGTAAATCAATGTTCACACACGTTTCTGATTTCAAAACAAAATGTTTTTTCATTATCATAAAGCTTCTTTTTACATCAGTAGATCCAGAAGCAGTTAACCTGTGTGTTTGACAGAACCAAACCCAAGAAACAAAATTCCTTGGGGGAACTTGTCAATGGGTATTTTAAAGTGCAATACTTGATGGAGGAGAGAGACTGGGATCTGAGAGGCTGAGACCCACTTTGCTTTCTGCAGACACGTGTTTTACCCACACACAATAAATTGCACACCCAGATCAGAGCAATTCATTAGCACCATTAGCTGTCTGTCAAATGCATCACGTGGTCAAAACTACAGGTGCAAATCTTGCAAGTATGAAATGCACACACAAAAAGAGGTCTCCTGTTGAATATTCAACTGTAGGAAAACATATGGTATTTTTAACAGGTTGCTTTGCAGGCCAGTTAGATGTGAATTTAAAGCAATCATCTTTTAAGTCGTAGCTATGCTGCATGTCCTATGCAGTTACACACACTTTTCTTCATCTGAAATTTAGAGCAATTTCTTTCCTCTTGCAAATGTAATTTGATTATAAACCACACAATTGCCTCTTTGCTCATTTTTCTTGAACGTCTCAATCGTCTGCAGCCCCTTTGTTATGTAACATACAGCGGTTCTTGCAAGTTTCAGCAAAATTTAAGAATTAATATCATTAAATATAAATAGAATAAGGAAAAGTGGTAAATAAAGAATTCTTCTGATTAAATAGATTTCAACCTTTTAAAACAGTCTCTGTAAAGCAGTTATGGAGTATATTGTTGTAAGGAACTCAGAAAATCTGAGCTTTCCATATCAATAGCATTTGACCATCTTTTACATTTGTTTAACCTCTTCATGTCAGTGTTTATAGGAAGTAACAGTACAAGACATACAGCTGTACGATGAGTGCTACGGCAGAAAACCTCTGCTTGCTGCTTTTATATTTTTATGTATCTTCCACGCGCCTGCGTGTTTTGGCCTCCCTGCTGCCTTGCATTGCTGCTGCTCCAAGTGGAATGTAGTGTGATGCAGTGTGGTAACCTACAGTCAGTGTTTTCATTTCAGTGATCCTCATCCTCTTCATTGCAGTCACTGACTTTGGCAGTGCAAGGTGTAAAGAACTCAGGTTGGGAAGGAAGGACACTTCTCAGAAAGCCAAAATTGGAGGTGGGAATTGGCCTCTTGCAAGTGGGACATTTACTGGCTGTGATGAACCTCTAGGCCTGGCTGAGTCGTGCCGACCTGAGAGCATTCCCTGGGATTTATGTCCCTCTGCCCAGAATGTTTAATCAGAGTTCTCGGAAACAGCAGGCACAGATCTTTCTGCTGCTGCTTTTTCACTTGCTAAAAGGCTTCAAAGCATAGCAAGGGAGAGCAACAGAGGGATTCTGCTTGTGGCTCCCTCTCCTAACAAGTGATGCTGAAGGGTGCCCTTAGTTGTGGGGTTGGTGCACTGGGGATGTGCTCCTGTTCATCCCAGCTGATCCCTGCAGAGTAGTTTGAGAGCAGAGATCATCAAACCCAGGAAACACCTTTCCCTCCAGTCTTCTCCCATCCCTGCAGACATCAAGCTTGGAGAATTTTTCTGCTAGGTAAATCCCTGATATTTAGAGTTTTCACTTCGCCAGACCAATATGAGGGGTCAGGTGAAGTGTTGCTTTCCAAGACACATCATAGCAGCTGTAGCAAAATCTGCCAGGATTTTGAGGAGGGAAAGGGATTGCCCAGGGCTGTGGACACCTGGGTGTATGATTTGCTTGCACAGCCAAGCACTGTGTGTGTGGGAGAGCTGAACCTCTTTGCTTAGGGTACCTGGGGTGGAGTAGGGGCAGCTGGCTTGTTCTAATCCGTGCCATGGACCAGGGAAGTCAGTGACTGGGCCCAGGAGTCAACTCCGCATCTACGCAGCCCAGCATGTCCATCAGAGCCTTGTGCTGCTTGTGATCCTCCAGACTCTCAGCCTGACTGTGCTCAGAGCTATAGAGATGCCACAGGCTTGACCTTTTTTTTGCATCTCGCTCACTTGCCAGGAGGCAGGGCCCCCTCGTCCTTGCTTCTGGTGAAAACAGCCAAGATTTCACCCCCTGGGCCCTCCAGGGCTTTCGAGGGAGTCAGGATCTGACCTCAGTTTCTCTCACTCGTTCTCATGCCAATACCAGCTCTAAATCTGGATCATTTTTCTTTTTATAACACCACCACCCTCTTTCCATCCNCCGTGCCATGGACCAGGGAAGTCAGTGACTGGGCCCAGGAGTCAACTCCGCATCTACGCAGCCCAGCATGTCCATCAGAGCCTTGTGCTGCTTGTGATCCTCCAGACTCTCAGCCTGACTGTGCTCAGAGCTATAGAGATGCCACAGGCTTGACCTTTTTTTTGCATCTCGCTCACTTGCCAGGAGGCAGGGCCCCCTCGTCCTTGCTTCTGGTGAAAACAGCCAAGATTTCACCCCCTGGGCCCTCCAGGGCTTTCGAGGGAGTCAGGATCTGACCTCAGTTTCTCTCACTCGTTCTCATGCCAATACCAGCTCTAAATCTGGATCATTTTTCTTTTTATAACACCACCACCCTCTTTCCATCCACAATGTATTTTTCTGTAAGTTGCATAGCGTCAGTCTCCCCTTTTTGCTGCAAGAGCTGGGAAGCCTTCTTGGATGTGTTGTGCCAAAGCCTGGGAGAGAGAAACTGGCTCATCAGTCCATCAGTGTGATGGCTTACTATTTGAGCATCTTCTGGGCTGGTGTGTTTTGTCCTTGGTTTTCCTTCCTCCTCCCCCTTTGGATCTAGATCCCTCTGACAGGTCTTTGTGCACGTCCTACAAGAGGAGGAGGGCAACATGCCATAATACACCTCCATCTCAACAGGAAGGGCTGCTCATTTTTCATATTTTAACATCTATACATGGCAGTGCTCATTGCAAAAGTCATGGGGCGCAGCAGTTAAATGATCTGAAGCAACAGTGAGTCATGCATGCCACATACAGGGAGACTTAAATGCACAAATACATACCTCAGCTCCTTCAGTCTTGAAATCCGAACATACCAAGTATTGCATTTTTAAAAGGGTTTAGGTTTGTTGCTGGTTTATTTGGCTTGGATGTTTAGGGTTGGGGTTGGTTGTTTTTGTTGGTTTTTTTTTTTTTTTTTAACCTGCAGAAAGGTAAGGACTTCTGTGAAACACTTTATTCTTGTATGTTTATCTTTATACCTGTCATTTTTTTTTTTGTGCTTATTAGAGGCTATGGTGAATGAGGATGTGCAAAGAAGTAAATGTTAAGCCATTTGACGAGTAACTGTTGTTACAGCTTCCATGTTGTAGCAGTCCGAGACGGCTCATGTGCATGCATGCACACGCACAGAAAATCCAGCCCTCCGTGCCTGGCATGGAGCTGTCTGTTGCGCAGAAACTTGGGAAGCACGTATCTTGCTGTTTGGGAAACTTGGGAGAAATAGTGAATTCCATTTGGTTCCCACCTCTTTTGACACAGTAAATATAAAGCTTGAGCAGCACTCAAATTCTCATCCACAGTTCGATGGCAGCACTTGACTTAGAAGTAAACAGACAGCTCTGAACCAGGGTGGAGTTTATTTTATTTGCAATTTAAGTACTGAAAAAAATAGATCCTGCTATTCATTAATTTTTGTATGACTTACAGTTCCTTTTACGTGGGTGAACAATACCTGTTAGAGTGAAAAGTTTTGCTTTTTTTGTTTTGCTACAATTTCAAAGAAAAATTCCATTTACACAAAGCTGTGCTTTTCTCCAGTGTTCGCATTATAAAAGCAAAAACCCCAAACTGTTCTTGTTTGCTGTTGAAATCATTCACAGTATTATAGTCAACAATGCTGCCAATACATATTACACCTTTTGGCAATATTTAAGCTTCATAAAAGTGGTCACTTGTCTGAAAGCACCAATCTTTGTTTGTTCTGTGTTAGTGATGTATCAAAGAAATTTCCCAAACGTGCTCAACATTCTTTTTTTTTTTTTCTTGAAGCCCTTTTCTTTTAACGTGAAAGATTGATGTGTACTTGTTTTGCATATCATTTGTGGTTGTATTTAGTTTTTAATATCTGTTTATATTTAATAACTGTTAATCACACCATATACAATGAGTTGGTTGTTTTGAGAATTTGCGATGATTTGTTCCTCCATAATAAGTAGCAAGGTTTTTTGAGCTGCTTGAGAAATTTTCAGCTGTAAGTGGTTTTCTTTTTGGTTGGTTTGATTTTCTTTAAGTTTCTTTTTCATTCTTTGCTTGAACCCAAATATTTAGCTGCTAGGTTAGGGCTCCTGTCTGCTTTCCTGAGCCTTGTTGCTAGTCTTTATGTTATTCTGGTTTGTTCCTTCTTACCCTGCTAACTTCTAGCTGGACTCAAGGGTAAGTGCTTCCCTGTAGCTAGCACAGCTCAGATAATCAGACTAGATTATCTGACATATGCAATGTGCTTTTTTTTTTCTCTTAAATCTTTCTCATGTTTAGATTTTGTAGTACAAACTTTCCATGTTATTTTCCTGAATTGAGATTTGAAATGTAAGTTTCCATACTGAAATTGGGATGCATGTGATGTTTGCATAATTGCCTTCTCTCCCTGGCTTTCACATTGGCATCAAGTGATCCTCTTAGTAAAGCCAATCATTAACATTTCTATTTTTCATTCCAAGATGTAAATATTAATTAACATCACAATAAAACTGTAAATAATACCTTCTTTTGTTTCATGGAAATTACATCTAGTTGACTGCTTCCTGCCTGAAAACAGATCATTTTGCACTCTGACAATATCCTTTCTCTCCGTGCCGATGATTAGCTTGGTGCAGTGCACCAGAGTGCGGGGCTAACCATGGACACCTCAAAGCATAGAAAGGTAGGGCAGGAGACCCCAAGAAACCCAGAGAAGGTGCAGGACTCCAGAGGAGACCCCCAGAAACCCCTCCACACAGGCCCTGTGGAAAGAGCCCTGAATCATCGAGGTTTGATTAGTTCCCTCTCCCGTTCACTTGGTAGGGAATGATTTCAGCAGCAAGTGGCAGCTCTCTGGGTCACCCTGCATTTGGAGATGCTGGCCTGCTCTGACTTAAATGCATTTTTCATGGAGGGGTGCTCCTATTCCCCAAAATTATCATAAATTATTGTTTTAGCATGGGTTTCAGTCACCAATCAAAGCTCTGCTAGTCAAAGAATAACCCAGGGGAATTGCTATTTTGCTTTTTCCCACTGGTATACCTACTTTGCAAAAAATAAAAGCCCAGACCTGTGCTGTAAGAGAGCTTCTCCTCAATTTGTTCAGTCCTAAACACACCCAGTACAAATCCTTTATTGGTGTTGAAATCTTCTGTAATATCTGGTGAGTGCCTACTTTCCTTAGGAGGGAATAGCATCAGTGGGTCATGAGAGCTGGCAAATATGTATCTGGAATATCTGAATGCAATTATGAGAAGGAACAGGTGGTGTCATCCCTCTTGGCCATCGGCAAGACTCCTTTTTTCCTTCCTCCTCCTTTTATTTCTTTTTTCTTCTTTTTTCCTCTGTGTGAGTATGTGCGTGTGTGTACAAATATCCCCCTGGGTAGCAGGCAGAATTCCTTCTCCGCAGACACTTTCTTTTTTCTTTCTTTATTTTGTTTTCTAAATGTTTGGATTTCCAAAGAGAATTCTTATCAGACTTTACCACAAAAAAAAAGAAAAAAAAAAAACAAAAAGAACAAACCCACAAAAGTTTAATTTCAATGAAATACAGATTTTTGCCTCTTTGAAAGAAAGAAAGAAAGAGTGAATGAATGAATGAATGAATGAACCTGGGTTTGGCAACATTACATGTATTTGCACTACAATGCATCGCTATCTTATTAGATTATTAGTTTTGTGCTTTAATTGCTTTACTTTTTTTAGATAGTTAAAGATATCATGAGAACGCTGCTGTGTCTTCTGTATTGTCAACTTGCAGATGCTTCATTGCAGGAATGCAGAATTAAAATGTTAAATCAGTCTCACATACCTTGAATGAATTTAAAACTAGCCTGTAAATCTTTTCTACGTGCATTAAGAAGCCTAGAACTCTGACTTATGAAATACATATTCACAGGTTACTGCAGCCATCCAATTCAAAATATTTTTAAATAGTTGTAAAAATGCTGTGAAAAAATGTTTTACATTATAAATAGCTGTTCTAAAACTGTGTTTTTAACTTGCCACACAAGGAATTATGTAAGTGCATACTACAAATTCTTATTCATCTAACTACCAATCCTTAGACAACTTAGATTGCAATTCAGTGCCTGGTGTGTCTGGTGATTTACAGGAGCATTCATAACAATTTATTAAAATTCTAACTGAAGCAGAAAAGAATTTGTTTGCAGCAGAGAAAAAGCCATAAGCCACTAGAATAAACAGCCTCTTATATTAAAAACTATCTACTAACATGCAATAATATGAAGGGGAGAAGAAAAGAAAGAGCTCTTGGCTTTGCAGCTGAGAGGTGAACTGAGGCTCCTGCAGCGGCCACAGCTCTGCACGGGGAGCAGGTTTGGGGAGGAGGTTGGCAGAGCCCTGAGCACACACACATCACTTTTCAGAGGTGGCAGTGCCACCGTGCACAGTGAGGAGGGGATGTGGTAAGTCACCAGCTAGCACTGCCAGCAGCTCACGCACAATTCACCTGGCATTTTAATCCAGGTACAGGGATTTAGTGTTTCACCCTCCACAACACCGGTATTTGCCAGTGAAGTCTCTTGCTCCGCTCAGGCAAACAAAACGGGGTTTTCAGGCGCTTCCTTGGGTATTTCTTTAACAAGTCACAGCCCAAAGGTGTCCGTGAGCAGGAGGGGACCCCGCTGCCCCCCAGGGCAGGCAGTGGGGTGCAGTGGGCACTCCGTGAGCTGCCTGCCGTGGTGCATTGCTGGCCAGGCTGGAAAAGTTCTCCCGCTTTGCCCGGCCAGGCCAGCAAAGACTTTTCTAGAAATATCTGTAAATGAATAGCTGCCATCAATCATTGTCATTCCTTTATTTCATGTCTCCTGATGAGGTTGACTAGTGTCATTGTTTGTTACTGTCCAAACCACATCTTCATTCTTGTAATGTCAAGCAGATATGACAAGCACACATTTTCCAGATGAGTAAGATACAAAGTCACCTTTTAATTTACAGTTGTTTGAGTTTTTGTTTGTTTGGTGGTTTTTTATTATTCTTGCAACAGGGAAATATGTTGTAAAATTTACTAGATTTTCAGTTGCTTTTAAAACTAAAACAAAGTCACTCATTAATGAAAAGAAACAAATCTGGAGTAAGAAATTCTTTCAATAAAATGGCTACCTAAAGCCTTTTATAACAAGAATTCTTTTATGGAGCTTGTCCCCCGCTATTAACTTCACTGCTCTCAAAGCAAAATCTGCCAAAATTATTGCTGGAGCAAAAGAAATGCAGATAGCAAGGAAATATATTGAAAGAAAAAAAAAGAATGAGAGATTTGACTGGTTTGTCTCTTCCTTTTTAAATAACAGATAGATAAAGAGAAATACAGCCCTCAGAGAACCAAACAGTGGGACAGTCCTTTGGTTTTCATGATTCTTGTTGCTGTTGAAATCTTTGTATTCCTGACACTGGCAGATTTTTGAGACTCTGGTTTCAAACACATGTAGGGAGGGGTGTGTGTGACAGAGGTCCAGTTAATGGCGTCAGCACAAAATGCAAACTGGATAAAAATGGACAAAATAAACCCGGCAGTATTTTAAAAAGGCAGTAATGTAAGGGACCAAATGTTACATAAAAGGCCAGAGTCTGCAGTTTCGCAGAAGAAAGGTTTGTGGAGCCTGTGCTGGCCATGTCCTTCCACTGGCAGCCTCCCTCCTGAGACCACCATCGAACACCTTTCAGCTGCAGTTGTGTGCAGCTTGCCTAAATATGTAAGATAACTTTTGTGGGCCTGCAGCAGCATTTCAGCTGGGGCCCCGAACAAAGAAACACCAGCGAGCTTGGCACGGCACCTTGGGAAGGGATTGCAAATTACTGGAGCATCATATAACTTTCCTTCTTTGGTTTATCCTTCCTTTTTAGCTAGAATAACAGAGCAGGGTCAAAAAAGCAGCGTATTTGACTGAAACAATTAATTTAAAGTACTTAAAAATTGGCTGTGCAGTTTGGGTGTGAATATTAGCCATTCTCGTTTTGTACTTTGTTTAAAATCACATTTAAACTGTATAGGCCATTTTGAAAGAAGATGGATTATAAATAAAACTTATTGCATATGCAAATGTTGGCATTATTTTAAATTGCAGATATTTGTCTGAAGCAGAGTAATAATATATTTAGATCTGTTCTTTTCTTTTTGTGTTACCTATGAAGTTTAATGGTTTTGGTATAATTTGATTCATGAATTTCATTTTTAAAAGTGAGCCCATTGGAAAAATCAAAATGCAAAAATAAATTGCAAGGTGCGTGGAGTGTTCATTTAGAATAATTAAGGGAAAGTGAGTTGAGCATAGGATTGATTTCTTTAACCTGCTCATTATTTTTAAGAATTTTGGCCCGATGAAGCATCTGGCCCACAGCTGATCTTCCATTTAAAAGAAATACACATTTTATTACCATTCTCCACAGACATCTCCAGTTCACATCACGACAGCTGTATCCCCTGGGTGGGTGATGTGTACCCACCCAGCCCTGCATCTCTGCTGGTGCAAAATGTTTTGGCCATGAAGAGCTGCAGTGCTGGGCTGTGCAGGGAGAGCTGCAGCTGCTCATCCTCCTTCCCATGGCAGAAATCCACATTTGAAATCACTGACTGAGCAGAAGTCATGTGTATAATGCTTTTCTGGTCACTTGAGCTCACACAGTGCCATGTCTGATGTCTCTCTCTTCATGTGGTTGTTCCGATGAGGAGAGATTTGGGGCAAATGGGCTTTGGAGCAGGCACCCAATGGAAGATGTGGCTTCAAAGTGTTTAATGAAAGTAAAATTGCCCCTGATTATGGACAGTTGTGAAGGACATTTAATCACTGTGTCTGTTCTCACGCTTGTCAGGGAACTTCCGTGCCCCTGCCCTGGGCAGGGAGATTGTAAAAAGCCCAGCCAGACCCTCAGCTCTGTGGAGTCCAGTGGCTCTTCAGTCAGTTCCCACCAGCAGAAGGTCTGCTCTGTGCCCACCTTGCTCAGCAAATGTAATACGGGAAAAATCTTACTAGTCTGGAATAAAAAATACTCATTTCAAACATGCTTTCTAGCACATATGCTCAGAAAGGTTCACCAGCTAAAGGGCTAGAGGACTCTTCCAATTTCCAGCTGATTTACTCGGCTCTCAGAGCCTCGTTGGCTGAGCAGGAGGATTGACAGTGTATCAGGGCTCCTAATTGAAAAGTAATAAAATCTCTGAGCAAAGCTGGCAAATGAAGGCCTCCAGCCAATTTGTCAGCTTGCAGTCAACTCCGAGGAGCCGGGCAGAGCAGCAAGCCATTAAAAATAGTCTGATAATAGCTGTTAAAACATTTTCCGGGCACTGGGGATGAAATGAAAACAGCACAGCCGAACTCTTTGGGAGTGAATGCAATCAAATCCATCTTGGCCCAAAGGGACAGAGACAATGGGGCAGAAAGCTGTCAAAACAGACAGGAGCCGGTCTATGCTGCAGGCCACAGGGCTGGGTGGGCTTCACATCCCATGCCCAGGGATGCTGGAGAGGTGCCATGGAGGTGATGTGCTCCCCAGGGAGGTTGTTCCCATCCCTTGAGCCAGGCCCTGTGCTGCCACCTCACTCAGCACCATCGGCAGCTGCTTCTGTCCTGGTGCTGAATGCACGGCAGAGAGGGGGGTGGATTTGGGTCCTGGAAGGGAGGCAGGGATAGAGAGGCAGCAGGACCCAGCACATACAGCTGAACAGGGGAGCGGACCCTCAAAAATTAATCCTCTGCAGGAAAAACATCAGTGTTTATTCAGCGGGGTTATAGTGAGGAAAATTGCCAGCTACAGCTGAATTAAGTATTGCTAGCAGCTAATTGAAATGTTACATGTTTCAGTTTGTCTGATTTCTTTCCAGTGAGTGATGTTATTTATACAGTTTGTATATAGATAACGACAGACTATACAGAAAATGTAAAGATTGCTACCAATGATCATTACTGTGTGAGAGCACTGACACAAATGAGGTGTTTGGAAAGACATGCCATCCTTCACAGCTAAATATTGAATAGAAAAACATATATAAAAGAACATTCTCACTCTCATTTAAAACTTTTTTTTTCTTTTTAATTAAGGATTTTTTGGGTTTTTTTCTGCTAAAGAGGGATTTTGTTTTAAAACAAATACAGTTACCATATACTCCTGCTGCGGAAAACCGCATTTTTGTGTCCTTTCAGCCACATTGTTTCAAGGCCACCCAGTTCCCCTAGGAGGCTATAAACAGGGGAAGGATTTAAATCCTATTTTCTTTGTCGAGGATTTGGCAAGAACCCATATAGTAGGAAGCTGAGCACAGACAAAACCAAGTGAAAGGTGTCCTTTAATTCCCCAGCCGCTGCTAGAACAAAACCTGCTCCCAGCAGGGTCCTGGCTGGCCGCACCCAGGCTGGCTTGGAGGCTTCATTTCAACTGCTGAATTTGGTGTAGTTTAGTTAACCACGTTGAGATTAATTAATTAGCCCCTAGGAGTTAGTGCCCATAAACGTCACCCAAAGCAGAGAAGTGTGAATACGTTGAGGCTGTTAATTCACCCAAAAATGGCAGCTTGTAATCTAGGCAGAGGAAATTCAGTCTCTCCATCGGGATGACTGGCAGCTCCGACGCACTGTCGGGTTACTGCCTCTGCGACAACAAACTACATATCAATTTAACTTCTTAGCAATGCTTAAAAGAGCATCTTTTTATTTCAGTGAGGTAGCATTTAAAGTTGCCGTTAGGAAAAAAAATTGCCGTGGGGAAGACAAACATTGGCATTTGGAGAAAGAACAACGTAACTGGTGTGATACCTAGAAAACCTAGTAGAAGTAGAGAAAAAAAGCTGTAACTTCATTAGAATGGCAGAATCTATTACAATTAACCACAACTATCTAAATAGGAGCTAATTTACTTATGTGAGCCAAAATTCTGTTAACTCATAGCCTATTGTAAGATGCAGAGTGAATTCGTGCGTTTGTGTTCTGGTTTTAAGTGCAGAATAAATGCACTATAATGAGCAGTTGACAAGATGTTAATTCTAAAATCTTTTGCCTAGATGCAATAATATAGTCCATAACTGATGCAAGTTGACAATGGGAGGTGAAGTGTACTGTATAGCCTGCAAAGAGAAAATTTAATGGCAATGGAGGGAAGAGGAAATATTTGGCTTTCATGCTTCATACTGTATATTTTTTCTGTTATATTTGTCAACTAAAATGTCTTATATCTCTCTAAATGGTGTCTTTCTCTATATGTATAAATGAACAGATGCAGATAGAGCTCAAAAGCATGGCATGGATGAATTTATCTCTTCCAATCCCTGTAACTTTGACCACGCTTCACTCTTTGAGATGGTTCAGCGCCTCACTTTGGACCACAGACTTAATGATTCCTATTCTTGTCTGGCAAGTATATTCTTTGGTCTCTAGTGATATAAACATCAAGCAGCAAAGTCAAAGCTAGTGCGACTGGGGGCTAATCCCCCTGTTGCTGGAAGATTGACTTCTGTTTACACCAGGTTTGAATTTGGCCCAGAGGTGTTTTCTTTTGAGAGGCTGCCTGCAGTGAACTGACTGCTGTTCTGCTCCAGTCGCACTGTCTTTATCATTTCTGTTTGCAATGTTTAAAATGTTTCTTCCTGCAAAGAAAAACTCCAGTGTGGGAATGTGAAGTAGAGAGCAGTGTTTTGCAGCCTCCTGCACTGCCTTCCAGAGTCTTCTGGATGAAAGAACAGGGAAAAGATGACTGTCTGGTACCACCTCCCCTGTCAGTGGAGTCCCACCAGGAATAACTGGCCCAGCTTTGTGTCTTTTTATGAGCAGGGGTCCCGAGCAGGTAACAGGACTGTGGATAACTGCAGTGCTGCTGCAGTCTGTCCATGCTCACATAGTTGCATGCCCATCCTGAGTACTCTCATGAGCAGCAGTTGCAGCTCTTTGCCCACTGTAGGACAGTGGTGCTGAGATGTTCCAGGACAGCTTGTAGCCTTTGCCTGGGGTGCAGTGCTTGGGGGCTCTTATGTACTGTATGGGCTTAAATAACAAATAACCAGTAACAATGCAACCTGAGCAATTAATTTTTAGCATTTTCAGTCAGGAAGATGAAGAGGCTCTTAGTTTTTGAGAAAACTACAGGATGAATCCTTTCTAGAGCGTCCTGAAACAGTGGACATGTCCTGAACATGGCATGGGACAGATTCTGACCCGCTGCCCTCCTACTTGTTGCACAGGGCAGCACACTGGGGTGTCGTGGTGGGCTTCTTCAGCAGAAAGACCACACTGTGCCAATAGCCTTTGCCAGCTATGCAGTCCCTGGAGCTCTTGAGTGCCTTGCTGTTAAAAGCAGCAGCCTGGGAACACAGCTGAGCAGTTGGCAAGGAGGCTGTCGGTCTCAAATCCTGCCCTCCATGTCCCCTTCCACCTCTCACTGCCCTGCTCCTTGTACCACACACAAGGGCCAATCTCCTCTGAAAGACTGAGATCCAGTAAATGCCACTAGCAGTAGTGAGTTGTCACCTTCCTGAGGAGAGGCAGGGCTAGGAGGACCAGTTGTGGACATCCCCTGAGGTAAGGATGGGGTGGGGAAAGGCTGCACTTTACCTGCGATACCCAAGTGGTATAAGTAGGCTTGGTGGGAACATTGTCAGACCTGCAGCAGGTTCCTCACTGGTTCCATCAAGGTCCTTGCTCTGGCAGGCAGTGACTTTGGCATGCAGCTTCTGCTCCCCACGCATGGCTGACCCTAGGAAGACCATCCCCATCCATGCATGTCTGAGAGGTTGGCTTGCTGCTGTTTTGTCTCTGTGCAGTCTTGGGCCTGGTGAGAGAGCTGTGGCCGTTGAATTAAACTCATGGAGAGGTGAGAGGCCATCACTGAAAATGATTAACAATGTTTTTCTTCAAGAAACCCACCAGCCGCACTTCTGCTTGTTATGGAGATGTTTAGGCCCTTGCTAGAAGCTACCAGAGCGGTGAAGCTCCCCTCAGCACCAAGACTCATCCTCTTCAGAGTGGAGCATCACCAATTAACCATCTTCTTTCAAATCACCCATTGCAGTGTTGTAAGGAACGGAATAATGGGCTGTGTTCACCTATGCTTGGTTTCACGTGCTTCTTGACTTACTTTGCCGTGTTTTTGTCCTGATTATGGTGTAAAAACAGACTGCCCTCAAAAAGTGCAAAGAGCTCCCACTATTCTTGCTGTGTCTTTGGAATGTTGGTGATAGCAATGTGCTGAGTTGGCTGGAGGAGCTGTGAGCCCGTGGTAAGCCTACTCTGTCCACTGTGTGCCACTGGGCAATTCTTACTCCCTACAGGACATTCCGTGCAAGGTTCCGCAGAGTTTTGCCTCGTCACACCTCTTGTTGTTTTCAAACGTGGATGTGGAAGACTTACCCTGGCACAGAGGATAACTCAGCATTGCTTCCTTTCTGTGGAACCAGGTTAAACAACACTATTGTGAGCCCAGTCACGGGCTGAGCCAGGCATCCCTAGGAAAACAAACAGCCTGGCTGACTCATCCCAGTCACGGCAGAAGTGATGTTTACTGGCAGAGAGCTCTGCGCTGGGGAGGGGGACTTTCTGCGGAGCTTAGAGAGGGGTCTTGCCCATCATTCGCAAATTGATAATTTAGTCACACTCAGAGTATTTCCTGGACTATTGAGAAGAGTATTCATCTGTTCCAGCTTGGTATGGACCCCACACATGCGTGGATCTTCATTCTTTTCACTTGGACGTGTGTGTTGTTTCTGAAACGGCCCTCCAACTTTTCCCAAGACTTCCCCACCCACTGCCAGCATCCAGCTCACACAGCCGTCTCTCTGCTGGAGCTGTATTGCCCATGATGTGTCAGCATTCGTAGAATTTGCATTATGTACCAGAATTTGCACAGCATGTACCAAGGGAAGGTCTTCAGAGTACCCAGCCTAACCCTGGTGGTGTGAGGGAGTCAGGTTAAGAGATCCATGAAGGAGGCCACCAAGATTAAATTTTTGTGGATTTCCTATGATAAATGGGAAAATTCAGCTACTGTAATGTGCAATTTCCCTCAAAACCTCTGGTTTTCTCAAAAGTTGTATTTGCCTTTAGACAACTGCTTATGTGTCACCAGCTCTGACCAAGCCTTGCGTTTCCCAGCTCCCCTGGCATTCCCTGCTGGTGCCTGGGACGTGTCTCTTTATCAGAGCAATTCAGCTTGTTGAACCGAGTCAGTGGAGCTCCTTGTGCTCTGTGCCCTTCTTCCATTGTCCCCTGCAGGTTTCCTCATGTCATTGGAGACAATCTGTGAGGCCACGCTGATCTGCGCCTATCTGCACTGGGGACAGACACCCCATGTGTCATCGCTGTCAGCTGCAATTGCCAGGCTGGCTGGGTGTCAGCTTCTTGGGCCAGGCAAATCTTCATCAAGAGCCAGGATCTCCCTGATGATGTTGGGGATCTGTCTGAATACAGCTTTTCATCAAACCTTGGGGGTTTTTCTGGGGCTGTGGGGAGCAGCGTTTACTGCTCCATTGGATCCCCATCAGCAGCGTTTTATTTTCTACCCCTGCCATGCAAAGGTGGACCTCCTGGTCCTCCTGGGCTCTGGATCTGCTGCCTGTGCTCTCATGAGGTCTGGGGCTCATCACTGAACCACTGATCTCTGCTCACTCTTCCGCTCATTGCACCATGGCAGCAATTTTGGGTGTTTACCATCATCCCTTCTGTTCTCCTGAGAAGCAGCACATCGCAGACCCCAATTCAGGGGAGCAATGTGGCATGCTCCAGATCGCTGGGTTCAGCCTCTGCTTCCTTTGCCTCAGACTGACACTTGACTCCAGTGAAATCAGTGCCAGCCTTCCCATCACTGTCAGTGGAGCCAAGATTTCACCCCATAGGGAGAAACGAGTTCTTTCTTTGTGCTAGGTGAATATCACAATTTCAGCTGCACTTCTACCCCTCTATAAAAAAGCAGAACAATCACAGCATTTCCATATTTTTACCATGCCTGATCACCAAAGACTTACGTGAAGAGAGACGAGATGGTCTAAAGGTGTAAAAAACAGACAACATAAAGAGCTCCAGAATCAAGCATAATACCACCAACCAAAAAGCGGACAAAAATACCATTAAAAGTGGTGAAGGCAAATACACCCCTCCCAAAAAATAGCCTTCCAGAGGGCCGTCCCATCTGCATTGTTCTGTGTCTTCATTTTGAAATGTGCACTTCTAGTGATCCCAGCACTGTAGCTACTCCCTATATCTATCATTTTCCCCTCATTATTTTAATTCTTTTCTCAATCTGTTTTGGAGTTGGCCCAATAAGGATGAGCAAATCCTTCTCTATGTCTTTGAGCTCTTAATTGATATTTCTTCAACTCTTTTCAAAGCAGCTATTTTGGCATCTAGAAAAGATTTGGTGTCATCTGAGTGGTAGAAAATATATTTTAATCTTTCACAGCAGTGTTGTTTCTAAGATGTAGCATTTGGGGTAACAGATGGGGTGGCAAAGAAGTTGCCTATAGGGGCAGTGCTCTGCCTCAACTACTCTCCCGCCCGCTGCAGGAACTTTTCAATTAAATGATGAAAGATTTTGCAGCTTGATGCATTCCAGAGCTGCGTCTTAGCAATTGTTTAGCATCCAAATTTCCATGTAAATATTGACGATTTTGCGGCGTTTTGAAAAGCAGTCTACGAGATTATTCTTGTTCTCGTTAGCCCCTTTCCTGAAGGCAGAGGCACGCTCCACTTCGGCTGTCCCAGGACCTTCACCAGAGCCATCCCCTTGCAGGGAAGGGCATCCTCCTTGGGAATCAGGATGTTGCACCACGAGCCTTGTGTCACCAGCCCCTCAGGACTGATACAAAGAAATGGTCTGGGGTTCCTGGATGTGTAAAGGAAACCTGCTCTTGAGCAGAGCTCCCCTTGTTTCGGTGCCAAGGAGCTGGGCGATGTCAGAGCGTGTCGCCAGCAGCACACAATAAGGACAGTGGGAAATGTCCCTTTCTGATACTGCAGAATTGCCTTTCTCCATCTGCAGGACATTCCTACCTACCAGATACAAGAGAAGTCATTTTTCAGTGTAATCCTCTGTCCTCTTCCCCCAGATCAATCTTCCTGCTCCCGGCCAAATGTACGATCCCATCCCCAGAATGAGACTACTGTTTCACACTGTTCAAATAACCAAACCTTGTCATCTCTTAAGGGTGTCTTTTTCTTTCTTTGTATTTTTTTGCTAGGCACTGACATGAACTGGCCTAACTTTTCAGCATTTTAAATGACATTTCCCTTTAATGGTAGCATAATACGTTTTTGTTAACAGTTGCACTGAGTATATGCTGTGTTTGAGTGGTGATGTACAGACTGTATTGTTTGAGTGACCTCTCTCCTTTTTCCTTAATGTAGCCTTAGGTTTGTATTTCTTTTATTAGAACAGTTGACCACTACACCTCCAAATCTGATAGCCTTTGTGTTTAATAACTTATATTTAAAATCAAGTCTCTTTATTTCTAAACAGGGCTGGTTTAGTCCTGGCCAGGTCTTTGTGCTAGATGAGTATTGTGCACGTAATGGAGTGAGAGGCTGTCACAGACATCTCTGCTACCTCAGAGATTTGCTAGAGCGCGCAGAAAACGGAGCTATGATTGACCCCACCTTACTTCACTACAGCTTTGCCTTTTGTGCATCACATGTTCATGGCAACAGGTAAGGAATTCTTCTTGGCTAGCAGCGCCCTGCCAACAAGGGATGACTTTGTCAAATATAGGTTTCCTTGGATAATGCACAACAGTCCCCAATTTGTTTTCACAGTGGATGTTTGGCAGCAGCACTTCTAGTGGCATAGTCGGTTTGTTTGTTTGTTTCATTGCTTGTTTAATGTAAGCAGTAGAAATGCACACAGAGGATCCAGAAATGAAGGTTTTTAACTTACTTGCCCAGGCACTTGCTAAGATGCGGTTCTGAACAAGATACAGTTGCAGTCCCTGTGACTGTCAGGGGTTGAATAAATAGAGGTAAATGATACACTGTGCTGATTTAATTGCTGCGCAAGAGGATCTGACAAGTTGTAGCAGTGAAATTTTCAGCAGTATCAAACTTCAGTGCTTAGAAGGGCTTTAAGCCCTTGGGCACCCGTGTCTCATTTAAAGTCCACGTGACATCAGTTCAGAAATTGCTTAGACATAACTGAAACTTTTATTTTGCTCTGTTACAAAGCAATTTCAGTTTCAGAAGAAGACAGTTCCTTTCCATCAAATGTGACAAACCTTTGATGGGTGGAACTGGAACTGTGCTTTTCCCCCCCTCCGTTTATTTTGTTGACAGCTGTAACATCTATTACAGGTTCTTTTTCTATTTTCTTTTCTGTTAATTTATATCGTATACTTTGAGATATCACTTTGTATCTTACATATGCTGCTGAAGAAAGGAATGTTAGAAAATAATTAGGTGTTTTCATATATCCTCTGGTAAATACCACCCTGAATTACGACACGCATTGTCCAGGTTTCACATTGCAAGGCTGTCGCTTGCTTTTGCAGTTACTTTCATACATCTTGTCATGGAAACCAAGTTTTGCTTCCTTAGTTTCTTTTTTAGTTCTGACTTTCTGTTGCTCATCCGTTCTTTCTTTGCCAATTGTTATACGATTTCAGTTGTTTCCTTTCAGCTTAATTTCCTTTTGTTTTATTTTGAGGTTTTTCATGCTTTCTTCTTGTTTCTTTCGCTTTTGCTGCCGGCCTTGCCCCCCGCATTTCAATCATTCCCCCAAGCCAACTCATGGCAGAATTACTTGGTGGGTCACAGCCAAGTGCAGACGGTGAGGGGGGCAAAGCCTCTGCCGCTGAAACGGAGACAAAAAAGGATTCCAAAAAGGAGTCCAAAAAAAAGAAGGAGCCCAAAACCCAGCCGAATCCAGAGCCGAAAAGGTAAGCAAAGTGTGCAGTGCACAGGAGTGTGTTGCAGAGGGCTCCTCAGTCACTGAGCACGCTGGGCAGTTGCACCCCCACAGCTCGGGGAGGCCTGACTCCAACATTCAGGTTCACATTCTCTCCTGGGAGCTGGATAGCATTTGGGCACCCAAGTCCCATAGGGAAGCAGAGACTTAGGTTCTTAGGTGTGTGTGTAGAAGATGGCTCGCATGGTGTTTAGGGGATGGGACCAGGCAGTGGAAGTGGTGGCCCCGTTGCCCTTTGTCCTAGGCAGGACTCATCTCAGCAGGCAGCTGGTGTGGGAGCAGGGCTTGGCTCAAAGCCCATCTGGCCCTTAACAGAGAGAAGGTGGCATGCCTATCACAGCTACTCCATGTACCTCTCCACAGGGTCCTGCACAGCCAGGGCTGAAGCTTCATCTTTATCAGGGTTGGTGGCAGGAGGTGTCTGATGGTATGGGCCAAGGTGACAATCTCCCATTCCCTCTCCATGGGGCTGGAGAGTTGTGGGCTCAGGAAAATGTCATTCTTTCTAACCAGTCCCATGCTGTACAACTGTCCAGGGCTGTGTGTGACTGCTGCACTGTATGGGGACCTGCTGGGCACTGCCAGAGGGGCAATTTGGCCACAGATGGGCTATTCCAGTCGCTCATTTAAAATATTCCAAGAAAGGAATGAGGTGTCTTGCTATGACTTAGCTGTCTTTAGCTGACAGTTGACTTCACATCCGAAAGCTGAAGGTTCATGTTCCTTCTTGGTCTGTGCTGTCTCTCTGTTGCCTGGGGATTGCGGGAGGCTCTGTGTGGGAGCTGCAAGGCTGCAGCATTGCGCGTTCCCACCAAGGGCAGGCTCTGCTTAACACCCAACAGTTTGCCATGGAGTCTGCGGGGTGCAGCGTCTGGCTTTTGCTACCAGAAGGTCACAGAGAGGGACCACAGGAGGTCTCAGAGAAAAACGCGACTCCGTATCTTTCGTATCTGCTCTAAACAATCTGAATATCTGTGTGGAAGAGTCACGATTTCTTTTCAGAGAGCTGTTGAGGCCGCATGCATCGTGCGTTTGCGAGCTGGCTGGCAGAGAGCGATGGAAAGCCAGCATTTACCCATGCAGTCCTCACTGGCAGTTGCGATGTGTGTAAAGCTGCGCTCGCTTTAGCTCTGTCCCTCCCTCCCACCTGCTGTGTCCATACATTGCTCATTGCCTTATGACTGGCCCTGCTCTCCCCAGGAAACCTAGAGCTCGTGGCAGAGCTGAAACCTTCCATCTAAAAGTTGTGAAGGTGGCACACCTGCCCCAGGACCCAGCACAGCACCCAACAGAACATCTTGGAGTGGCCATGCGTTGCATTGTTGTTGGGATGCACA